>ONZA01006538.1:33257-44372 GCA_900322205.1 Kewa caespitosa
TCCATATCAGTTTATAAAAATAACAGATGTTATACGATATAATAACCGAATCACACCTAATATTTACTTATTTTATTACAATTTTATAGGACAAACAAAAATAAATTATGACATAATTAACCAAATTAACTTCCAATTGAGTTATAAACGAATGGCATTGTGCCACATCAGCGAATATCTCCTATTTGTAGGGGTAATCACTTACAACATTCTCTCTCCGATTTTTCTTTTCATAAATGTATATATTAAAGGAATTGCCCTTTTGGTCGTGATCCAAACTAAAATCTTGCATATGTGTCATTTAGTGATTCACATGCACACATTTCGGCAATTATCTATACACCAACAGTATTTTTGGAAGTTGCAACCACTCTCTCCTTGAGAAGTTATAATCTACGACTGGTGTTGGAGTTACGTACTTTCATACCCTAAAGGCAAGATTATCCCTACAACTTTGGTGAGTTACAAGGGAGTTGCAAACAAAGTCGTAGGTATAATCTTGTTGCAATTTTGCCAAAGTTGCAAGGTGAGGTATTACCTTTCACAATTTTCTCTCTCTTCTCAATTAAATGCTCATTCATACTCATTTGTTTATTAAATTGTATTTTATCTCCTCATTATTAATATTATACCCATCCAAAATAAAAATTTAATAAAAAATATAAATATTTAAAGGAGTTTTAACAAAGTTGTAGGGATAATGTGGAAGGTGATATAGAGTTGCAAATGGGATGTAAGCTAATGTGGCATACATAGAAATCTGTGTAGAGTTGCAAGTATATTATATAGATAATCTTGCCCTAAGGTCTTGTTTGGTTGAAAATAACATAATGTGTGAATATTGTGGGTAAATGACTCTAATTGCTTGTGAGCATATCAGCTGTATATATAGTGAAACAATAAAAGTACAAATTACAGTTATATTCTTTAGTCCCTATTACGCCCCCTCAATCTGATCGACCTGCCTAGCAGAAAGATTGGACTTTAGAAATACAAATGTTTAGACGATAGTCCCTTAGTAAAAATATAAGTAAGCTGTAGTTCCATAGGTATATGACGAACAACAAGGTCACCATCTACGACCCGTTCACAAACAAAATGGTCATCATCGGCAATGTGTTTGCTACAATCATGCATGATTGGATTGGCTGTCATGTAGGAAGCTGAGACATTGCCACATATAACGCGAACACGTTCACGAGGAGCTATACTTAAATCTACTAACAATTTGTGGAGCTAGAGTGTTTTAGCAACTGCATAGGCCACAACACGATATTAGGCCTCGATGGAGGACTTCGATACTGAAGGATGTGTCTTGACACACCACGTAATTGGATTTGGACCACATAACTGGTAGTGGAGCGACACATTAACTTACACCCAGCCCAGTCAGCATCCGAGTAGGCAACCATGATAGACAGACTCTTCACGGGACGAAGGCGAAGGCCATGGTGGAGATAACCAATCAAGAACCTGAGAATACGCTTGGCAAAAGATAAGTGAGCAGTACGAAGGGCATGCATAAATTGAGAAGCTAAATGTACTACAAAATCAATGTCAGGTCAGGTCATAGTGAGATACTCGGATCGGGCAGTAGCTCGCCATCCAATAGTGTAATGGTAGTCCGGGACGGAGATGTGTACTAACGAGTTTAGATGTATTCATGTGGAATCTCTGTATAAGGTCATGGATGCATTTTTCTTGGAATAAAAGTAACCTGTGAGGGGAGTGAATGACTTGGATATTCAAGAAGTAGTGAATGGGTGCCAAATTCTTCATTGCAAATTTTTGAGAGTGGCGAGTAATGAAGGAGGACAAGGCCGTGGGAGATTCAGTAAGGATAATGTCATCGACATATATGAGGAGGATTATAGTAAGCTCCGAAGTTCGGTATCTGAACAACGTAGTATCGGCTTAGCTACAAAAGAAACCATGAGACAACAAGAACCTACTAAACCTATGAAGCCAAGCACAGGGTGCTTATTTCAGACCATGCAATGCTTTCTTTAGCTTACAAACGTTTTTGGGGTAGTCAGGATGGACAAAGCCAATGGGTTGGTGCATGTAAACTTCCTCACTAAGTTTATCATGAAGGAAGGGGCTTTTCACATCTAGCTAACGGATATCCCAGCCTTATGTAATGGGTACAGATAATACAAAGCATATAGTAGTAGGCTTGACGACGGGGCTAAATGTCTCATGGTAATCAACACCTTCCTGCTAGTTTATCCCGCAAGTAACCAAACGCACTTTGGGGCGCTCCACGGTTCCATAGGATTTATATTTGTTTTTGTAAATCCACATATGAGAGACTGAATTCTTTGTCAGATCAAATGGTATAAGGTCTCAAGTGTCTTTAACAATCATGGCACTGTATTCATCCGTCAAGGCGGCATGCCATGTGGGGTCCTTGTTGGCATCACCAAACCTACAGGGTTCGGACAACACTATTTGAGTAGCAAGGACAAGATAAGGCAAGGCTTTACAATACCAGACTTGGACTTAGTTTCCATGGGGTGAGCATTGACAATCTGAAGACCGAGGGTCGACAAAGGCGAGGTATGGTCATTAGACATGGTGGACACACTGTAGGAGATCGTGGGGGTCTGGCAAGATGAGGGGTGAAGGGGGGATGGAGTCAAGGAACTAGGGGAGGAGGGTTCAAAGTCTACTTGTGAAGTGTGGGAAGATGGGCAAGGAATGATTCCCTGAGACAGACTTGGTGAAGTGGGCGCGGTGCAACAGTTTCATGAGACGGACGTGGGGAAGTACTCTGGACACAAGGAATAGTTTTCCTCGGGATAGAATAGGCGAAGGTCCTTAGGTACATCGAGCGGGAGGGACTAGATGTAGGACTAGTAGGGAGGACCATGTGGGTGTTGTGTGCCAAGGACTCGGGGTCGGGGGGAGAGTTATGATTCATGTTAGAGGATGATCGAGGTCGAAATTGGAGCAACACAGGATAAGGAAACACACTTTTATGAAAGCAGACATTGTGTTTGATGTAAATTCAACCTGATATCGGATTGAGGCACTTGCACCCCTTGTAGTTAGCCGCATAACCCAAGAAAGCACATTACTTAGATTGTGGTGAAACTTTGTTTTCCGAAGTGGCCGGAAAGATGGAAAAACACTCGCAACCAAAAAATTTTAAAAGTTTGTAATCAGGAGACCGACGAAACAGCTTTTCAAAGGGAGATATCCAACCAAGAATGGATGTGGGGAGACGATTAATTGCATAGACAATGGTATAGACCACATCTAAAAAAAATATTAGATAATAAGGCTTCAATAAGCATTGTGAGCGCCATTTCAACTATATGTCGATGTTTGTTCTCTGTAACACCATTTTGTTGTTGAGTGTTAGGACAAGAATTTCATAAATATATAGCACAATCAAGAAAATGTTGTTTTAAGGGGCCATTATCAAAACTCTTTCCCACCATTACTTTAATACAATTTAATTTTGCAATGAAATAGATTTTCAACTAGTTTTTTTAATGTATTAAAAGTATCAAAAACTTTTGATTTACGACGAAGGGGATAAATCCATGTCAATCGAGTATAATCATCGACAAAAAAAAAGAAACATAATATTTGAAACCATTTATGGACAATATAGTAGACTGCCCTTAGTTGCCTGTTTGATATGTTGGTTCATCATTTAATTTGTTTGTTTCACACATATATAAACGTATTGACTCATACGATGTTTATAGTTTACCATTGAGGGTTGTATTTTTGTCTTCTGGAAATATAAGCGGCGGCTAATTGGATTTGTTCTCCAACGTCAAACTAGAAAATTTGATCCATCATTGAGATAGTGTTTGTGAGATTTGATTTCTCTAATTGTGACGGAGCACGACACCCACGGGTTAGTTCAACATATGATGATGATCTTCTCAACGCTTCTATTGAGATTTTTGAGTACAACAACTCTTGCTGTCCGTAGGAACTTTCTTATATGAATCGGGTCTACAATGGCTATGGCAAGTATTAGGGTTGATCATGAATAACAATATTTTTGTTAAACATAAAAGCAGATTACAATCTTATCATTGGATCTTGTACCGAATGCCACAATGCAAAATATTTCAACTACGACGATTATATCAGCCAGCCAAAGCCGTTTCAAACCTCTATAATTGGCCCCGTTGTAGTAAAATAATAGCTGTTTAGAACCGATGTAATAGATCATTCTTTACAGCAATTCTGTTTAGCCGTCGTAGCTCAAAACCAATTATTGCGGTTTGGACCCACTGTAACTGGTTGCCAATAAAAGTGGTTCTTAGCAAATTGCTACTAGATGTTGTGTACAGTGATTGACTAAGACCAATGTAATTGTTTAGTTACAGTGTTTAAACCGATGTAGGGATTTATTCAATTTTATTTTTCCATTGATTTCTTTTCTTTCTAGCGCGCCAGTGTTGCATACAATTGAAAAAACAGTTTTCATAGTCAAAAGATAAAGACAACTACATATAAAAGTCAAAACAATTTCGTTGAAATCTGTTTGAATTATTCTGATCTAGTACATTGAAGGCAAAAACAATTCATCATCTAGCTAGAATTGAATTCAATATTAATTTTCTAAACTTGGTCCAAAAAGCACAATAAACTACATGGTTAACATGAAATGCTTTGCCCATTCAATCCTAACTTCATCGATTTGCTATTTTGACAATGTTGTGATATGCTCGCCAAACGCTTCGAAATAAATGAGAGGCGTTAATAAATCCTCCAAATATTGCCATAGAAATTGCATAAATAGGGTTGCCAGATACTATACATAAGTATTAAATCGCATTACTACTAAAATTCATGCATATATGAGACACAAGATTCTCACCCCTACCGAAATATCACGTGGCATGTGTTTCGCGATGTCAAACAATAAAATCTCATAATGAAATACCCACAATCTATATCATTTGTTTGGCACGGACTCTACAAAATCACATGATAATAATCAATCAGATGCATGCAGTAGCAAAAATATGCATGTACGTACATCTTCAACATCGAACATATGCATAACTACCCGAACCACTAACCCGTATTGGTGTCCACCTAGTACCCATCCTCCTTGCATTAGGTCTTTGTGCATGGTAAATATTCAACACCCTTGAAATTTTGACATGTAGAATTAGTCATGGCAATCTTCTATACCAACGTATTTTGTCAAAAATACAACATAATTTTCAAAATGATCGTACTCACATTTCCACAAGTGTTTTCAAGTCGTTTTTTTTTTCCTTCAATCTTGCATCCAAGATTATCCAAGAAATAAACTAATTACTTCCAACATCCAGATATCCCAACAAGTTTTAAGAAAAATCGAGACAGGCCCCGTTCGGGATTGTTGTCAATTTTCAATTTTTAGTTTTCAAATATTTTTAACTCATTCAAAATTATTTCAATCATTTAATTAAACCACACACCCTTATGTAATCGTTCTTGATTTTGAAAACTGACAACTTCAATTTGGCAAGTACTATTTTGGTATCCAAAATCTGGTTTTCAGTTTTGAAAAACAAATTGAAAACTGGAAACCGAAAACCACCCAAAACAGCACCTAAGTTATATGATTTCTTCACCAAAACAACATATATGATAAAACACAAGTGTTTGTTTAATATAACATAGTTATAAAGTACAAGAATATATAGTGACATACTCGCTATTATAGGGTGCAACAAACAACTTATCCTTACATGCTCCAGCTTGTAGTGCGTCTGCAATGTATTGTGCTCATTTTTCTAAGGTCGATTCATGTGTACTAACATAGCTTATTAGTTGTGGACACAAAAATTCCATCTTTTTCAGCTTCATTCGTGCAGCCAATACTTGATCCAAGTTCCTAACATTAATGTAGATGTTAAAAAAGTGAAACAAATACAATTTGACATAGGTTGTGGATCAAAAATTATAAAAGTAACTGAAAGCATATTAGTTACCTAATGAAAAGAGAAATAAGAGTAGCTCCAACTTATCTTGCTGCAAAAGTTGGCCTATTTCCTCATGGCTAATTTAAAAGGAATGTTCGTAGTCAAGGATGGACTTTGCCATTTTCAAAGTGCCCAAGTCATCAGCAGGGAATTTCTCCATCATTCTAGCAAAGAACATAACCTCTCCAGAAAGGCTCGTAAATGTGGCATTATTAATCTTCACACAGTGTAAGCTTCCTAAGCCACTCCTTAGTGAGGGTTTTATTTGAGGTACATATGAAGGTTTAGGCCACTTTTGACTTTGGATATGAGAATCATTTGGTGGTTGGATCCTCAATTTGGGTTTGAGTTGTGGTTTTGTCTTGGGATTGGAGGATACAACTAGGGCATCAGGTTTCAGTTGTTCACTATGTTGTTTAGGGATAAATTTTTGGATATGTAGTATGAGTTGTGATCTAGGTTTTGATATAGGTATGTTGGGTTGTACATGAGTGTTCGAATTGGCCCTTGGGGTTGATTGTGGCTCATTGACATGGAGGTTGTGCTGGCTTTGGTTAGGAGGATCAGGCTGTGATTTCTTACGACTGTCATCGCCTTTTTTGAGTTCCTATAACACATGAGAAGAGGATCACTAATGGTTAAATCTGTCACTAAAATTCAACTTGGGCAACTCTGAAAATTTTCAAAATTATACTTGTGGGAGCATGATAATCAGCTTTCGAGTAAGTACTATGGTGTAATCTACTACAAGCAAATGTTGATCTACTCTAGGCACTGGCAATGGCTCCTTTGACTCAAGTACTGACTGTCATCGCCTTTTTTGAGTTCCTATAACACATGAGAAGAGGATCACTAATGGTTAAATCTGTCATTAAAATTCAACTTATGCAACTCTGAAATTTTTCAAAATTATACTTGTGGGAGCATGATAATCAGCTTTCGAGGCCATTTTGTAAAAGTACTATGGTGTAATCTACTACAAGCAAATGTTGATCTGCTCTAGGCACTGGCAATGGCGCCTTTGACTCAAGTACTGACACAATCGTCACTTTCACATTCTGCGGGTGTATGGGTCGACCATGACATACCATTTGTTCTGGTATGTTATGCACAGTGTCTTGCACAATAATTCGATCAAGAGAAGATGAAACCCATTTACAAGTAAAATACCCTGCATGAATAAGTGACACCACTTCATATATTAGTTTCCACGAAAAACTAACTTGCACTAGAAATCACTTCATATAATCAAAAGAAAAACTAACACAATGCCTCAGGGATTGGCATAATAATAGGCTCACATCCGCTAGCTTTGTGGCTTATAGGGGTAACAGGGTCGCTGTCACCACTAAGTTGCTTTATTTTCATGTTTCTCCAACACTAGCTTTATTAGGTCATTCATTTGTAACTCTTAATATTTTGTTTGCCTTATCATATTATCCAGATGCACCTCATGACTACATTGCTTGTATTCAAAATATTGACTTTCTGTTACTCTAGATCCAACACCCCTAACCCTCCAAGGGTGTTCTCTTTTGCTTTAGACTTGGGAAAAGGCTTGTGCAAGAACATCATCACGTCTAATATCATCAAATACCCCTTGGGAAGAGCGCTTTGTAGTTAGGGCTTTCTAGAAGCAAAATGAGATTAGTACATGTTAATGCTCTCAAGTAAATCTTAATTATCATTTATATTCACTTCTAACATTTTATGGGAGTGCAATCACAACACAATAGATAAATCTTCATTGTATTCAAACTGAAGGCATGTAAAACAGCTTGAAACATAAAACTTACTATGATACTACGAATATTGGCAACTGAAGGATAAGTTTTTTTTTGTGTGCAAGTTTTCAAACTTTTTCACATGATGGAGGCTTTCTGGCACTAATTGACACATTTTTCTTTGTTGCTTGACATTGGATCCACCAAGAAAAGATGCAATTAATATTCAAGTGTTTGATTATATAGTATTCAAGTGTTCAAACTGCTAACTATTGTAATTGTAAAGTAATTAAATGTGTGCTCATTACCCATTTCTCCTCTATGCCGGCATATCCCAGACGTGACAATCCATATATAAATTTTGGGTCAACAGTTCTTGCATGATTCTTCTTCCTCAATTTCTAACAATACTAATACAAATGCAAATGATAAAAAAAATAATGAAGCAAAAGTTGCACAAGGCATGTTTATATCACATATGGAATGCCAACTTACCCAGAACTATGGTGTACTTCAATCTTGTACAAATATATTCCACTTATCTTCACCATCAAATGCGTATTGTTTTTGTGGTTTCTCTAGGAGATTTGGCAACCACTTTCCTTCTTTGTCTTTGAGGAATAACCTAGTCAAATAACTTTCAAATGTTTGGAATCTTGCATTCTTAGAATCTTCTAACTCGAATGTAATCTAGAAACAAAAAACAAAGGTGGGAAAATGCATTCATTAGAAGTGAGAATAGATTATCAGGTGTGCTCACCAATTATTAAGTAATTTACATCACCAACAAATCACTCCATATGTTCTTTCTATATCCTTCAGGAACTTTTGGCCATAAGGAAAAAGTAATAGGAGCAAAGGTACGTGTAACTGCGCCTATGTAGCTTATTAATGTACTCCTAGGGTCACCGATAGGCCAATTTTTGGAGTCCCATTGAGCTGCAAACTTGATGTTATTTTCTCTTGCTTGGATAACTTTGTCACATACAACAATAGTTATGTATGTTTCTTAAGTCTTCTTCTTAGTTTTGGTAAGTTTAGACTTTGCCATAGATGCAAGACTGTCACCAAAAACATCTTCATTGTTGTTGCTAGTTTTTCCAAGATCGTCCTAGAGATTAATTTTATTGGAACCGTGGTCATGATCTATATTGTCTTTAGTTTGGCCAACATGATAACCAGGATCAGTGTCCTCATCCTCGTCATTCCGATCATTCTCTAAATTATCGACATCATTGTTCTCATCCATATACTTATTATAATAATCAAAATAATCACCGTCAAACTCGTTCTCTTTGAACTCCAGGTCATCTTGAGGCAGAGAAGCCATAAGCCTGTTGCAACATTTAAGTTCATCAATGCAACATTAGAAGGAAAATAGAATCCAAAACAGGCAAAAGAAAATGATTAGAAAAAGAGAAAGAAAAAGAAGAGACAATTGAGACAAATAAAACTATGAACAAAAATAAACTACTATTGAATAAAAGCCCAGGTTTATTGAATGCCCAAGTTTTGAACTACTATTTCTAGCAAACTGGACCTCTTTGTATCCCTTATTTATGTAGATTTTTCCATTTCCTTTTATTTGTCTTAGTTGGAGGAGGTTGATATTGCCGAGCAAGCACAACAGCCTTGACGCACCGACGAGATTTTTGTTTAAGCCAAAAATCCTTCAGAGTGGTTATCACATCTGTAGAACTAACCATTAGCATGAGTGTCATGCCCTTGTGACCTCAAGTCCCTAAAGAAGGCATTATAGTCAACACCATTGTTATATAATTGTCACCACCATTCCTTGAATTGTTCCCATGTGCATTTCTCTTATTTGTTGACATTACAACTGACCACTTGTTATCAGCTAGGTCTATGATATAGACTACTTGGGTTGCTTGTGTTACCAGAAAAAAAAAAAAATCATCCTTGTGACCCTATTTGTCAAGATCCACCAAAATGAAACCAGACCCCTCCATCAAAACGCCCTTATTGTTGTCAGCCCACTTCCAAAAAATTAAAAGAACCCTAAATTCACCAGAATCCAACCCTATCATCTCTAGGATAACCCCATTGTTTCAGGTATTTTGACGTTGGAGAGTGGACCCTTAAAAGTCAAAGGGTCAAAGTATTTCGGTCGAATGAGAACTGAGGAATATCGAGATGCTCCTGTTAGGATCGGGGGTGACCTGCAAAACAGAAGCTTGTAAATTACCCCAAGCATGATGCAAGAATCGGTTCTCCGATGCCTAAGTCAGTTTGAGATAACTGAAAGGAGTTCGGCCACAAGGTATGCTGAGGAGCAAATAGAAAGTTTAAATGATGAACTTTGGAATGAGCACTTCGGGAATTAATGCTAAGAACAAAATGCAATGAATGCATAGTAAATGAACAATTTTTGGATACCTTATTGGGATGCGTGATGGGTCTTTTTGTAGGGTTTGGTCCTCAACCCTAATTACGGCGTGGGGTCGCTAGAAGGGTGGTGGTGCCTGGTTGATTGGGGCCCAACAAGCCATACAGTAGTACGATTTGGTGGGCATGCCATGGATGAGCTTGCAAGATCTTCATTACGAATAATGGAAAAGGCCGAGGTCATTCTCCGTCTGGAACTCACGAAGCCTACTTTCTTCAAGTAGCCCGAGAACTCCATTTAGTCGAGTTATTCCGACATTGCCCCTGGGCAATGGCGTGATTGGCACATGGTCAATGGTCATAATGGGCCGTGGGAAATGGTCCAAACATTTGCCACTCAAATTAGGTCGGTAACTAAGTCTTCCGAGGTCACTGCCTGATATGAACTGCTGGGGTGCAAGATTCACCTTGCATGAGTCCGAGAAGGTGGGTGTCCAGGGAGCACGTGCCCTTTTCTCTAGGAGTTTCGAATTTTGAAAAGCTGGTGCCATGTGGTAGTCTGCTGGTACTAACACGTGCTTGTCAAAGAGTAAATGCGGGGTTCCTTGGAGACCTATAAAGAGGCCCCGCTCCTCATTTTGCTTTCACCTTTGTTTTATGATTTTCTAGAAAGAGAAACTTTCCTTTTAGAGAGAAAAACTTTCCCAATAAGATTTTGGCCTTCATATCTTCAAGTACTTCGGCATTAAATCTTCAAACACTTCAGCCCACAATCTTCAAACACTTTAGTTTGAATCTTCAACCACTTCGGCAAGATTCTTCCACTTCATCGAAAAACTAGACTTTGAATGTTATTCTTTGACTACTTCGTCCTAAGATCCAGAGCGAACTAATGAGTTTGAGTTCATGAGGTTTCATGCGTAAGAGTCAGCTTCTTGACTAGGATAGCGCTCTTCCTTCTCAAAGATTTGCCTTTTCTTTAGTTCTCCTCCACCGGTCTTGATGTTGGAACTAATCCCGTTGTGTTCGTTGTTGCCGCATTTCCCGAAAGGTTGGCTACCCGCTAACAACTACTACTCGCCTTCTTTTTTAACTTC
>ONZA01006538.1:79358-91291 GCA_900322205.1 Kewa caespitosa
TTATTGATGGTCACAATGTTTTTTACTTATTCAATTTATGATTATATCTACAAAATCAAAAATATTGTGACAAAGTTCCGACTATAGTTTAACTTTTTCTTTTTATCAATTGAAATTTGAATATGTAATGCTCTATGTATCTATGCACATATTCATTTTAAAATTGAGCGAATATTTTTTTAATTTTTATATATAAATATACTAATTAGAAATTTAAAATTGATTCTAATGTGATAGTGATGTTAGCTATTATTTTTGTTTATCAACGTTAGAATTGGTTACTTTAATTATTAATATCTTTGATATACTTGTGTAAATTCAGTTGAGAATTCACCACAATTCGTACTTGCCTTGTCTTCATTTCGATTCATATTCGATTCAGTCTTGAATTCGGTTTGAATTCAAACCGAGTCTAATTCGATTCATTTAAATAGTAGGCGGTTCGAATATGGTTTGAATACTTTGTTAATTCGCCCCGAAACCGATTCGATTCAGTTGGAAGGTGGTTTGAATACGGTTTCATTTTTTAGCAATTCGAACCGAATGTAATTCGATTCGACTTCGATTCGATTCGAACCACGAACAGGTCTACTCTAGAGAGAGAAAATGAGTGAACTATTGTCTTAACATCAATCTGTTTCTTACCCTTGAAAGGGGTGCATGCCTCCTATTTAGAGACATTCCCCAGGTGATGCTAGGGTTGCGGCTTGCCCACTAGGTAGGTGCCACGTGGACATTCCATTCCCAGGCCTAGCAAAGATGTGGGCCTAGAGGGCCGCCAATCAGGCCAGAGTATGTGTACAGCATATGTATCATTCTTGTAATCTTCTGGAACCTTCCATAAGTTCGCCTCCTCCATGGGTGGTGCCCTAGGGGGACCAAGAACACATCTCCGCTAAGCACTCCTTCGTCACCTCATCCAATGGTCATTTGAGGGCCTCTCCCCCCCCCCTTACAAACCTTTCGTCTTCGACCGGGGATGTGGAACTATGAACTGTAACTTGAGAGTTCCCTACCCTACTCCTGAAAGGAGGACGAGGGTCAGGCGACGAGGGCTCGGAGGGACAGATGACTTCGTGGCATCTTCTGAAGGTGGTTCTGCTGGCCCATGGGTCGTTGAAGAGGGTCCGGCTTGAGGCG
Organism: Kewa caespitosa; assembly: GCA_900322205.1. NCBI lineage: Eukaryota > Viridiplantae > Streptophyta > Magnoliopsida > Caryophyllales > Kewaceae > Kewa > Kewa caespitosa. Next base: position 80,499 of record ONZA01006538.1, read on the forward strand.
TGACTATGATTCGGACAAGGCAAATGAAAAAGTGGGCTGAAGAGATCCAAGGGTGGACGAGGGGCCCAAATGGAAACCAACCAAACATTTGCCCCTCGTATTGGGCACGACCCAAGGTTTCGACGAGGGGGCTTGCACGATACGAAGCAGCTGAATGGATGAGGGGACCTCAGGTTCTTAGAGGGGTGAGACTTCATCTTCCTTTGTCTTGGAAAGAACACGCAAAGGGTACATGACACGTGGTAGGATCTGAGGACTTGCCTTGATACATCCCCCAATGGACGCGATGTTTTTTCCAAACGATGCGACACTTTGACTTCCCCTTTCTTTGCCCCTATAAATACAAGAGTCCTTTCTCAGTTTGTTCACTTCATTCGCTCCCCTCATTTTCTAAGTTTTGAGAGAGAAACTTCTAGAGAGAGAAAGTGTGCATTTTGCTCGTGTTGGGGTTCAAGCCGCTCAACCATTCCCGCAGCCGCTTCGTCTCTTCCAGGTATCTTCATTTCTATTTAAATATGTACCTTAACAACAATTTTAAATGGGACCCTGTCCTCAGGCCCCTCATCGAGGTGACTCAGGAGTCTCGTCTGGAGCGCCTAACGGGGACCATGGAGGCGCCTCGGCTCCTCCATGAGGACGAGGACTTTTGGCCCAATGAATCTGCTCTCAGGGAGGTCCCTCTTCGGGCTCAGGATCACTTGAGCCGGGAGATCAATGTGAATAAGCTCTGCATAGTGGAGGAACCCATATTTGTGGGCCACGGACAGAGGGCTGACCCTTCGCCTTCCTTCAACGCCCTCCTCCCGAGGATATTAGTAATAAGTCATCGGCGAGTAACTCCAACGCACTAGGTAAAGATGTCAATAATGGCGATAATAACTGTGCTTCGGCTCTGGTGAGCTCGATGGTACCGGTGTAGGCTCGATGTGTTCATAAAAATAATGTAGCTAGGAGCATGCCTCGAATGAAGCAGACAGATCGAAGGGTGCCCTACGACCTTCAAGACGAGACCGACACGCTGACCACCGAGGCCGTCAAGCCGAAGCCACCTGAGAGTTGGAGGCTCGTTCTGGACGAGAGTCCGGACTCAGTTTCTCCAGTTGGTAAGTAATTTATAGTTTTCTTTTTCGTTGCCCCAGTCCCTGCTGGCTCGTCGCATCTCGGATCCCGATGCGGCCACTGTAGCTTGCTTCCCACCATACATCATTCCAGTGGGTATGATAAGGGCTTTGAAGAAGAAAAAGCAGACAAAGAAGACGAATGGAAGAAGGAGGCCTCAAGGAAGGGCCCGAGCACGATACCAAGCGGTTGGGACATATCTGAGAAGGACTACGACCTCTACCTATCATGGGTCAGTGGTCCTAGGATGGCTTTTTTGTTGGCGCCGGAGGAGGGGTCGATGGTTGATCCACGTGAGGGTTTCCTAACCTTCCATAAACTTTCAGGCAAATTTAGCTTTTGCCTGCCCCTTCACCCTTTTGCCCTAGCTCTCTTAAGGGCCTTCGGCGTTGCTCCAGCATAACTCGTCCACAACACTTGGGGACACATTACCTTTATTATAATTTTCTACAATGTACATAACAGAATACCCACTCTCGACCAATGGTCCCTTGTGATCAACGGCCCCAAACCGCACCCTACCATGAATTCCATCTTCTTCTTTTAGTCGAAGCTTTAATGTGTCTTCAGACCCCTGATGCCATCCAAAAACCAGGGTTGGGTCTGTGACTACTATTACATGGGGACCAAAGAGGAGAGTTTCTTGGATGGTATGCCCTAGTGGAACCCCTCTCCGGGTCCAGTATCTTTTGGCGAGCCCTCGACGGAGGACGAAGCCACTCTAGAGTGAGGTGGATTGAGAATGAATAGTTTTTGGTGTACCATGGGATCATTGCTGCCATGGACCGGGGTATTCTTTGCCTATTTCCCTTTCATTTGCATTTTGATCCTTCAGCGTTGTTTTCTCATCTATTTCATCTTCCATTTGCATAAACTGCTCGTGCTTCTTTGATGTCCACCACGGGGGGTGCGTACATGACCAGGATTTCATCATTGGAGGACATCCAGGCTAGGATAATTGCCGAGAACAAGCTAATCCTCACCGAGACGAGGGCGCTGAGTCTTGTGTTTACCGTATTTCCTTGGTTTTATGCTTCTTGTTTGCTCACTTGGCTTTTGCTTTTATAGAAAAGGGTCAAGGCCAGGAAGGACGCCGGGACGAAGTAGAAAAGGGAGATGGGTGCTTCCTCATCTTCTCCTGCGACCACATGTACCCCGGTGCCCCAGTCTCAGAAGAAGGCAGGTATTGGGAAAGAGTTGAGGAATGTGGTCGAGGTCCTCTCGGACAGGACCCCCAAGAAGAATATTCTCGTAGTTGTCCCAACGGCGCCCCTCATTTTGACTCCCCTGTCCGGGTTCACTAGGGATAAGGGGAAAGGTTCTGCTGCCCCTATTTCGTCCTCCCCTTTGCCCCCTATTAGGGGTTCGTCGGGGGGCCTTCTTCCCTGGTATCTTTCTCGAACTCCGGACGAGAAGGATAAGGTGCCAGCCACTTTTCTGGATAAGGTCATGCCCAGGGAGGACCTCCAGTACTTGAAGATTAATCCCAGTGTTTCTGCGTATATGAGTCGTTGCTTGGCTATGGTGGTATGCTTCGTCTCATAACATTGTGCTCTCTCTCTTTCTTTGGGCTGATCCGTTTCTGTTTCTTCTCGCAGGTGGTGATCTTGTCTCGACACTATACCCAGCTCACCGAGTATGAGGCATTATCTCAGGATGCCAAGAAGGGGAAGAATGAGGCAGTGAAGGACAAGAAGAGAGCAAAGAAGGCGAAGGGGAAGGCAGAAAAAGAGAGAACCCAGTTGTCCTTACTCTGCAAGGCCCTTGAGAAGGGGAAGGCCGAGGCAGAGGCGAAGCTTGCTGTTGTTGGGGCCAAGTTGGCCAAAAAGAAGGATGAGAAGTTGTGCATTGAGGCACAACTGGCTAAGGAGAAGGCCACCTCCTAGTCTTTCGGCAACGTGATGGTTGCGTCCGAGAGGAAGTTCTTGGAAAGCATCAAGAAGGCTTTCACGGCTATCTTCGTCTTCGAGGACAGTTTCGAGTGTCTTTAGGCAAAAAGGGTAGTTCTGATAACAGCCAAGATGGGGAGGATCCTTCGAACCTCGAGGAGCTTTACAGGGAGGAGCTATGCTGGGACCTCCTCAAGTACTATGGCAATGTTATGGCTACCGACCTCCGATGTTCGACACCAACTTTCTGAACACCATTGGGGGCCACCTCGGGCATCAAGCCAAGGGTGATTATGGTGTGAGGGATGAGGGTCAAGCTGCTGGAGAGGCTGTGTATCCTTCGGAGGGTGCTGCCAAGGGGGTCTCTCCTCCCAGGGATCACGATGTTGTCCTTCCTGATGATGCGACTGCTGCTTCCTCTCCCTATTCTCCTTCACCCTGATGAGGGTTGTAACTATTTTGTCTTTGCCTTGTAATGAATTTTGGACAAGGTTTTGTTTTCAATGATTGTTCTCTTTCCAATGCTTGTGATTCGTCTTTCTCTTCTTGCACCAGACTTGGTTAAGTGATGCTTGTTAAGAGTGTGATGAAGGCTCATGGTGGGGGGTTGGGTCTCCCGTCCCTTTGACCCTACTTGAGCAAGGCTAGGTCATTGAGCAGAAAAGATATAGACGGGGGGTCTTCTTTTGTCTTGCGCCATTCGTTTGGTTTATTTGCCCCCATGGTGGGGTCTCGTCTAACAGTGTATTAGACTTAGTTTATTTTCCCCTAGGGTGGGGTCTCGTCTAAACGTCTATTTGACTAAGTTCATTTGCCCCCAAGGTGGGGTCTCTTCTAAACCTGTATTAAACATGGTTCAATTGCCCCCAGGGTGGGGTCTCATCTAAACGTGTATTAGACTTAGTGCATTTGCCCCCAGGGTGGGGTCTCATCTAAATGTATATTAGACTTAGTTCACTTGCCCCCAAGGTGGGGTCTCGTCTAAATGTATGTTAAACTTAGTTCATTTGCACCAAGGGTGGGGTCTCGTCTAACCATGTTGTAAAGAAAAAAATTTGCAAGTCAACATGTGCACGAAAGGCATACGAGCCAAAAAAGTTTCATTCCTGGCTTCTTGGGGGAGCCGACCCCTCTCGGCCAAAGGCCTTACAAAATGGATAGAAGGATGTTTGGAGGAGCCTACCCCTTTCGGCCTACGGCCTTACAAAATGGATAGAATGCTGTTTGGGGGAGCCTACCCCGTCATCTAGAAAAAGTCAAGAATCAAAAATTTCATTTAGGCTATTAAGAGGTGCCTACCCCGCCGAGGCTCTGTGACGAAACCGCGTTCTATACAAAGTACTTCTGGAGGTTGTTGATATTCCATGGTTTGCCTATCATCCTCCCTTCTAGGGTTTCCAGTCGGTATGTCTTCGAATTTAATACTTCCGTCACCCTGTAGGGTCCTTCCCAGTTAGGTGTCATCTTTCCTTGTTCATTTTGTATCCCCACAGACTCCATGGTCCTTAAGACGAGGTCTCCCACATTCAGTTTTCTCTTCCTCACCCTTCGATTGAAGGCTCTCGTGATCTGCTGTTTGTAGACCTCTGCTCTTAATAATGAGTCTCCTCGTACCTCTGGGAGGAGGTTGAGGTTGTTCCTTAGCCTCTCTTCGTTGGTCTACGGGTCGAAGTGCTCGAATCTTGGACTCCCATTACCGAACTCCAACGGGAGTACGGCTTCAGAGCCATAGATGAGGTTGGATGGTGTCTCCCCTGTGATTGCTTTTTCCGTGGTTCTTGATGCCCACAACACCTCTGTTAGCTTCTCTTCCCAAAGCCCCTTGGCATTGTCCATTTTTTTTCTTTATCCCATTCGCCAGGATCTTGTTGCTTGACTCCACCTGGCCGTTCGTCTTGGGTATCACTACAACCATGAAGTTTTCTTTCACTCCATATTCCTCCAGCCAATCAGTGAGCTTCAGTGTGTCAAACTGCCTGCCGTTGTCAAAGATAATGCTCCGAGGGCTGCCGAAGCATGTGAGAATGTTCTCTAGGATGAACTTCTCCACGTCGACGACATTTATATTCTTTACGACCCTTGCCTAGATCCACTTGGTGAAGTAGTCGACAACGACGATGGCGTACTTTAGCTGGCCTGGGGCTTTTGGGAAGGGACCCACTATGTCCATGCCCCATAAATGAAAAGGCAGCGGAGAGAGGATTGGTGTTAGTTTGGCGGAGGGGAGCTTCGGTATAGGAGTGAAGAACTGGCACTTCTCGCAGCTCTTGATCATTTCAGCTATATCGCTCTTCAAGGTAGGCCAATAGAAGCCTAGCCTTAGGATCTTATGCGCCACGGCCCTTGCTCCTTGATGAGCTCCGCAGATGCCATCATGGGCCTCTCGAATAATCTATTTTCCTTGTGTCTGCGAGACACACTTCAACAATGGATGGCTCAGTCCTCTCTTGTACAGGACGTCGTGCCTAAGCTCGAACCATTGTGCCTTTGTTTGTACCTTATTTGCTTCTTTCTTGTCATCGAGGAGCTTTCCTTCTCCCAGCAATGCTATCAATGGTTCCATTCACTCGTCTCTTCAGTCGAGTAAGAAGACTTCAGATTCACGTTCAATGCTTCTTTTCTCTTTTTCTTTCCAAAAGAAGTTTCGGTGTACCCCTTCATCCGACGAGCTTGCCATTCAAGCGAGTGCATTAGCATGGTAGCTTTTCGACCGGGACATGTGCTATACCGCTACCTCATCAAAGTGTTTGATCATTTCCCAAACTTTTCCGAGATACGCCTTCATTCCTTCTCCCTTAGCTTCGTAGTCTCCTGAGATTTGCGAGACAACGAGCTGGGAGTCCATCCTCACCTTAAGTTTTCTTGCCCCGACGACTTGGGGCCATTTCCATTCTGGCGATGTGGGCTTCATATTCAACCTCATTGTTAGATGCTTGGAATCCAAATCTCATTGCATACTCGAAGACTTCCCCCTGCAGAGGTGATGACAGTACCTGCTCCGCTTCCGTTCTTGCATGATGAACCATTCACACTCATCAGCCAGGACTCGGGCCAATAACTCGGCATCTTCTTCGAGGGTGTCAGTTCGTCCCCAATGTCTACAAGATCTTGGATTTTTATTGCCTTCTGGGGCTCATATGAGATATTGTAATCAGTAAGCTTGTGTGCCTACACTTTTGCTCTTCCTGGTGAATCTAGTTTGCCCTATATCTTCTTCAACGGTCGGCTTGTCAGAACAGTTACGAGACGGCCTTAGAAGTAGGGCTTGAGCTTTTGGGAGCTGATGAGGACTCCAAGGTCGAACTTCTCAGGTATCGAGTACGTGAACTAAGCTCCGCACAAATCATGACTAGTGAAGTAGACAGGCTCTTGTTTTTTCTCTTCTTCCCTGACGAGAACCGAGGCCAGGGCCCTGTGGGAGATAGCGAGGTAGAGGAAGAGTCTCTCTTCTAGTTTTTGTGAGGCTATCTTGGGCAGGAAACCAAGGTATAGCTTCAACTTTTCAAAGGCTTCTTATGCCTCGTCGCTCCACTCAAATCTCGTTCCCTTCCTTAGTCCCGAGAAGAAATGTACGCACTTGTCGGCTGACTTGGACACAAAGTGATTAAGTGCCGTGATGTACCCTGTCAACTTCTATACATCTTTGATGCACGTCGGGGGTTCCATGTCAACCACGACCTTTACCTTCTTTAGATTTGAGTCAATGCCTCTTTTGCTTACCATGAATCCTAGGAACTTTCCTCCTCTCACCCCAAAGACACATTTCTTTGGGTTGAGTTTCATCTTGTTTCTCCTTAGAGTCTCGAACGTCTCTCTCAGGTCCTCCACGTGGTTGGAGGATTTCACACTTTTGGTGATGATGTCATCCATATAGGCTTTGAGGTTTCTACCGATTTTCCCTCTGAAGACTTTTGGACGAGTCTGTGGAAGGTTGCCCTGGCATTTTTCAAACCGAAGGGCATCATTGTATAATATAAAACACCGTCATCGGTAATGAATGCTTTTGTGCTCTGATCCTTCTTCCTCATGAAAACTTTGTGGTATCAGGAGAAGGTGTCCACGAAACTCAAAAGTCCATGGCTCGTGGTGGAATGGACAAATTTGTCTATCCTCGGGAGAGGGAAGTGGTCTTTCGGACAGGCCTTGTTCAAATCGGTATAATCGACGACATCCTCCAACTCCTGGTTGCCTTCTTCGCCATTACAACATTGGCGAGCAATTTAGGGTATCGGCATTCCCTTATGAAACCAGCTTCCAACAATTTCTTGACTTCTGCCAACGCGGCCCGACTTCTCTCTTTGCCTAGATGTCTCTTCTTCTGCTTGGCAGGCTTGAGGTTAGGATTTATGCTAAGGTTTTGTTCCATGAGGGATCTGTCAATACCGGGCATCTCGTCCGGGCCGAAGGCAAAGACATCATGATACTCCTGTAGGAGCTTTGTCATTCCTTCCTTGGTGGCCTCGTCCGACTCATTACAGAGGTATGTGACTCGCTCAGGACGAGAGGGGTCCAAGGCGAACTCCACCTTCCCCCCGGAGGATGTAGCCCATTCTCTTTCCCCTATCCTTGCATCGGCGAAATCGGGCGGGACGATATCTACAATAAGACATTGAACCTCCTTCCCTTTCTCTTCTTTTGTTGGGGTGGTTCTCTTCTACTTTCACGATGATTTTATCTTCGGAGACTTCCTTCCTTCTCTTCTTCAAATTGTTCTCGACGGGAAATAAGGTCTTAGTCATGGTGGGTGGTAGCGTATTCTCTGGGACGATACTCTTGTCGCTCAGGCATTGGACGTCGCAGGTACTAGCTGTCTTATGGTCGTCGAGGATCCTTCCTACTTCCCCATCGTCCCGATGAAACTTCAATGTGAGCAACATCATTTTTCGCGTCCCATTAATTTTGCTCAAGGTTGGTCGTCCAAGGAGGACGTTATATGCAATCGGGACATTGACGACGAAGAATTCCGAGACGACACACCTTGCTCTGTTTTTTGGCCCTATCCTCACTGGGAGCTGGATGTTTCCCACTAGTTAGACCTGGTTTTCGCCAAAACCAATCACGAGATGATTGATTGGTGTCACCTTGTCTAAATCGTAGCCGAGGTCTATGAGGCAGACAGCCGTGATTAAGTCGACTGAGCTCCTTGTATCTACTAGGACCCTCTTCACCAGGGTTGGCTATCTTCATATCGACGATGAGGGGGTCGTCGTGAGGGAATTGGAGAGGCCTCATGTCTGACTCATCGAAGATGATTGGTTTCCCGAACTTGGGAAGTTCCTCAATCAACATGATTTGGTCGAGGTATCGGAGATAAGCTCGTCTAGCTTTGTTCGTCAGGCCACCTCCAGTCGGGCCACCTGAGATGACAACTACCTCATAGGAGTCCGAATAGGATCCTGAGGCTAAGGTCTCGACTGCCCCCTAGCCTGGTGGGATGGTGGTCATCCCTTTCTCCTTGAGAAAAGGATCCAGTTTCCTTTCTTGTGCTAGCTTTTCGAGATGGGAGCCTAGCTCTCGACAATATTTCGTACGGTGTCCATGATCCTTGTGGTAATGGCAAAAGAAGTAGCTCTTCCATGTGCACTTCTTCATTGGCGTTGGGTCGGGTAATAATTTGGGGTCGATTTTTTCCGAACCAGCTTCCTGGTTATAGTTCAGGATTTTATTCACTGCGGGGCTCTCTAGCATTTTCCTATCGGATTTTATCCGCCCTTTGAATCCGCTTTGACCTCCTCCTCTTCCGGACCTTTTTCTTTTAAACTGGGGTTTCTCGACTGTTAAGGTTTTGACCTTTCTTCTTTCGTTCTTTGACAGCTTCGTCGACTTATCATCGTTCTGCTTCTCCCGTCGGTACCCCCTGTTTACCACATCTCGCCCGGACCTCTCCTAGGAAGTGAAGAGTTTGGACGAATAGGCCCGGACGAAAGTAGGGTGAGATTTTCTTTCTTCAGCTTCATGTGCTCGAAATCTTTCAAGATTTTGCTTCCCTTGATGATACCCTTGACGTATGTCGTGCATTCTATCATTTGGTCGAGCTTTGTGATTTCTAGACAATTGTCATTAAAATGGTTGGCATAGTCCTTCATTGGCTCCTTTCTTCCTTGCACGATGTTGACGAGGTCTTCCGAACACTTCTCGATCTTCTCACATGTCATGAAGTTCTTAACGAAGACGCGGCAGAGCTCGTCAAATCTATGGATGCAATGAAGAGGGAGGCTATCTAGCATTTGAGGGATCTCCCTTCTAACGTCCCGATGAAGTGTCGACAGTACGTGGCGTCGTTCCGCTCTTGCGTCATCATCGTGGCCTCGTAGACCATCAAATACTCTCGAGGTGAGGTCGTTCCACTGTACTTCTTTATCTTCCCCATCTGAGAGTTCAAGTTTAGAGGATAAGCCATGATCTCTTCGCTGAAAGGGATCTTCATGGTAAGGCCAGGGCTTATCTCCGATCCCCTAAAACTCTTTGTGATGTCGTCGTAATCTCTCGGCCCTAGTCGGGTCATGACGGGCCCTCGTTGTCCGAGCAACTTCTCGGCCTGCCTCCATCGTATGATTTCTATGACATCTTCCTTCTTGGGGCTTTCCACTTCCCCTTCAGTTGCTCTCCTTCTCCTTTTCATTGCTTCAACGGATAGTCGTAGATCCCCTACACTCCTCTTCGGTTTCTCGGGGATATTCGTACTTTCGCTTCGCCTGGAAGCCTTTGACCTGCTCTTGAACGTTGAAGAGGAAGAGCTGGACCCACTTAGGCTAAAATGGGGAGTCTTCAGCACTTGGGTGGTTCGTGACTCCAAGTTTTAATTGCTCCTTGAACGTTGAGCACCCGCGGCAGGCGTTTTCTTCGAAGCGCCTTCCTCCTGGCGCTTGTCACCCCGACTTGGTTCAGGATGTTCTCCTGGAGGGTGGTGCACATCTTGTGCAAATCTTTCAGGATGTTGGCCTGTAAGGCCATCAGCTCCTCCCTCGTGACATGGGGCTGGGTGTCACCTCATCTTCCAGCGGATGAGCCCGAATGATTTCCTTCTTCGTGGATTAACATAGAACTTGTCTTTTGTGGTTCACGAGTTTGAATGTGTTTTTTGTTTCTCAATCTCATGCAACTTTGGCTAGCCGCACCCCACAGATAGCGCCAAATGTTTCAAGCGTTTTTGGGTAAGGAGAGTGGACCCCCAAAGACTTCAAGGGCTGTAAGGCCTCGGCTGTATGAGATGAGGTGGATTCTGACGTGGCTCATCGGAGGTGAACTACCAGCACAAGGAACGCAAGTGAACTGCCCTCGGCGTGGTCCGGAGAACGGTCCTCTGACGATCAAGTCAGTCAGGCGGTTCTCAAAAAGGGATTTGCCCAAAGAGGCAAATAGAATGTTATTTAGGGAAGCCAAAACCTCCTTGGAAAAAGGGAAAGACTTGAATGCTCTAGAGAAAGAAAATGAGTAAACTAATCAATCAGTTGTCTTAATCAGCAGTCTATTTCTTACCCTTGAAAGGTGTGCATGCCTCCTATTTATAGACATTCCCCAGGTGATACTAGGGTTGCGACTTGTCCACTAGGGAGATGCCACGTGGACATTCCATTCCTAGGCCTAGCAAAGATGTGGGCCTTTAGGGCTGCCAATCAGATCGGAGTATGTCTGTAGCATATGTATCATTCTTGGAATCTTGTGGAATCTTCCATAAGTTCGCCTCCTCCTTGGGTGGTGCCCTAGGGGGACCGAGAACACATCTCGGCTAAGCACTCCTTCGTCACCTTGTCCAATGGTCATCTGAGGGCCTCCCCCCCCCCC
>ONZA01006538.1:91731-105844 GCA_900322205.1 Kewa caespitosa
TGCTCCTTAAGGGAGGACGAGGGTAAGACGACGAGGGCTCGGAGGGATAGATGACCTTGTGGCATCTTACGAAGGTGGTCCTGCTGGTCCATGGGCCGTTGAAAGGGGTCCAGCTTGAGGCGTGACTATGATTCGGATGAGGCACAAGACGAAGTGGGCTGAAGTGATACAATGGTGGACAAGGGGCCCAAACCAAAATCAACCAAACAGTATCAAAAACCCCTAAAACATAAAATATTGAAAACCCATACATAGAGGAAAAAAACGTTAAAAAACCATAAAAAAAAAATACTAAAAACCCAATATACAAGTTGTTTGGCCCATTTTCTGCTGGACAGCATTCTTAGCCCAACGTCTGATCCATTTCTAGCTTGCCTTCACCCTCGCCTCGTCAGCACCATCTCATACCAATTCCCTCATCGCGACCTTGTCTCTTTCAAACTAACGGTGGACCCTTACCGTGTCGAGGTTGATGCCGACCCCTTACCCATGACAACGAGGGTCCCAAGTGTCGAGAGGAGCTGCTGCTAAGGGCCGAGCCACCTAAACAGAGGAAGGGTTGGCGACCCCCAGGGTAGAATGGAGCTTATCTGACCGATGTCCACTGCCGAGGACCAGGCCAACGAGGTCTGGGAAGAACTCCTAGAAAACAACGAGGGATTGTTAGGAAGCTTCTGGAAGGCCATGAGTAAGGGACATGTGGTTGGAGCCAATAGGCAGCCGTCCAGGCCCAAATCTTCACCATGCCCAAGGAGGGAATGTCCACATGGCCACCTCCCATTGAACGAGCCGCAACCCTTGCATTTTCTCGTTCACACGTTCCAAGAGGTAATTGATTGATAACTGATTATTCTTTTTCTCTCTCTAGAGCATTCAAGTCTTGCATCATTCACTAGGTTAAGAATTGATTTCCTAAAAATCTTTCTATTTGCCCCTTGGGCCCACATCCCTTTATGGGTAAATTTGTCCAAAATCCTTGATTGACTTGATCGTCAGAAGACCATTCCCTGGATAAAACCGGGGGCATTTCACGTGCATTTCTTGTGCAGGTAGCCTTCTCAATGAGCCACGTCAACCTGAAATCTCATCTCCGGCAACCGAAGCTCTTATACCCTTTCTGTCTTCGCGGGTTGACTATCCAAACCCAAAAACAGTCGAAACATTTGGCGTCATTAGTGGGGAGTGGCTAGCCGAAGTGGCATGAGACTAAGAAATGAAAAATACACTCAAATACCTTCACCAAAACAAAAAGCCAACACCAGCATGTCAAACCATAAAGGAGAATCCCGCTCTGCCTCGTGAGCCGGATGACAAGGCATTCCCCTGGTGCTTGTGACGAGGGACAAACTGGCCACCATGCATGCCAACATCCTGGAATATATGAAAAAATTGTGTGTATCTCTCCAGGAGAACATCCTGAACCACGTCAGGATGACGCAGGGCCACGACGAAGGCACTTCGAAGAAAGCTCCAGCCACCAAACGCCAACGATCAAGGAACACACAGGGTGATGAATCCAGCACCACTCAGGTGATAAATTCCCCTCGGTTCAACCTGAGTGTATCCTTGTCATCCTCCTTGAGACTGAAGAGTAACCTGAAGTTTCAGGGAGAAGTCTGAGCACGAAGATCCTGGAAGGATCGAGGAGGATTAGCAGGGACTTGCACTCGAGTCTGATGGCAATGAAGAAGGGGGGAGCCGTTAGAGGCGTGGTAGAGAGCCCTAACAAAGAAGATGTCCGAGAGATAATACGGTGCAAGGAGGCCGAAAGGCTGTAAAAGCAACTGGACCCGGTCATGACACGTCTAGGACCGAGATACTATGACGATATCACGAAGAGCTTCACAGGATTGGAGATAAGCACTGACCGTACCATGAAGTTCCTTTCTGCAAATACATAATGGCTAACCCCATCAACGTGAACACTTGAATTGGAAAGATAAAGAAGTATGACGGGACGACCTCCCCCAGAGAGCATGTGATGGTCTACGAGGCCACCATGGTGACGAAGGATAGGAACAACGCCACATTCTGTCGGCACATCGTCAGAATGCTGGAAGGACGAGCCCCCAAATGGCTAGACATGCTTCCTCGTCACAGTGTGCACAACTTTGACAAGCTCTGCCGCATCTTCATGAATAACTTCATAAAGTGCAAGAAGACTGAGAAATGCGCGGAAGACCTCTTCAACATCGTCCAATGAAGGAAAGAGCTGTGATGGATTATGACAAGTGCTTCAACGACGAGTGCCTAGAAATAACAGAGCTTGATCAGACGATAGCTTGCACATCTTATGTCAAAGGCATCATTAAGGGAAGTGAAATCTTAAAGGATTTTGAGGAGATGAAGCCTAAGAAGGAGAAACTCACCCTACCCTTCGTCCGAGCCTACTCTTCCAAGTTGTTCACAGATGGGAAAGGTCTAGAAGAGACGTGGTGAATGGGGGGCATCGACGAGAGAATCATCATGAAGAAAAATCCGCAAAACACTCAAGAAATGAAAGAAGAAATGTCGAGACCCTCAGTATCAAAAAGCCCCAATTCAAGGCTAAAGACGATCATGGGGACGAGGTGGCTTCAAAAGGTTGGGGAAAATCAGAGAGAAGGGTGCACGAGAGCCTTGCCGTGAACAAAATTTTAAGCTGCAACCAAGAAGCCATCATGGCAAAAATTGACCCCAAGCTACTCCCCGACCCCACCCCAGTGAATTAAGGCAATAGCAACAACTAATTTTTCTGTCACTACAACAAAGATCATGGGCATAGTACGAAGTATTGCCGAGTACTTGCTGGACATTTAGAGAAACTAGGGCAAGATGGAAAAATCAATTCCTTTTTGAAGGATAAAGACATGACCACCGTCCCGCCGAGCTAGGAGGTAGCCGAGCCCTCAGGATCCTCGTCGGGGTCCTATGAGGTGGAAGTTATCTCGCGTGGCTCGGCGAGAGGCGGTCACACAAACAAAGCAAGAAGAGTTCATCTGAAATCCCTTGATCAAGTCATGTTGATCGAGGAAGTCCCAAAAGTTTGCGAAGCCATCGTTGTCGACTAGGCAGACATGAGACATGTCCAATTCCCTCACGATGACCTTGTGGTCATAGAAATGAAGATCTCTACACCCTTGTGAAAAAGGGTCCTCGTGGACACATGAATCTTAGTAGAAATGATCACAAGCAGCTGTCTCAAGGACCTCGGGTACACTGCTGACAAGATAGTGCTGATAAGCTACCTAGTGGTAGGTTTCGGCGGGAATCAGGGTAACTCGGTTGGAAGCTTTCAACGATTGGTGAGAATAGGGCCCAAGAGTGAAGCGAGGCGTGTCATCTCGGAGTTCCTCGTCGTCAACGTACCGTTGGGATACAACATCCTTCTCAGACGGCCAACACTGAACAAGGACACCAAACATGATATTGCCCATGTTGAAGTTCCAGAGGGATAATGGTTAAGTGGGAAAAGTCCTCTGCAACCAGAAAACAGCTCGGGCTTGCTACGTCCAATGCCTCAGCAGCAAGAGTACGGGTATCGAAAAATCGGCTCCCTCGTCCGAGACAGAGTCAAAGAAAAGGAAAAAGGAAACACCAAGAGAAGGAAAGATCATCATCAAGATAGAAGAAACACCCCCAACGAAGGAAGAGAAAGGGAAGGGGGTGCAATGTATGATGGTAGACATTGTTTCCCCTGAAGCAGGCAACACAAGGATTGAAGAAAGGGAGAGAGCTACCCAGCCCAGTGGTAAGGTGGAGGTCATCTTAGACCCCTCTCGTCCAGAATGATTCACATAACTTGGTGACGAGCTGGAAGAGGCCACCAAAGAGCATATGACCGAGCTCCTGCAAGAATACCAAGATGTCTTTGCCTTTGTCCTAAACGAGATGTTAAGGATTCACAAATCCCTCATTGAGCATTAGATCTGTGTAAATTGCAATTTCAAGCCAGTGAAGCAAAAGAAGAGGCATCTGGGAGAAGAGAGAAGTCGAGTAGCGTCAAAGGAGGTCAAGAAACTGCTAGAAGTAGGGTTCATTCGAGAATGTCGGTACCCAAAATGGCTCACCAATGTGGTGATGTTGAAGAAAGTAACAGGGAGCTAGCGGATGTGTGTCGCCTATACCGACTTAACAAAGCTTGCTAGAAAGATCATTCTCGCTCCTAAGAATAGACAAACTGGTCGTTTCCACCACTGGCGTGAACTTTTAAGTTTCATGGATGCCTTCTCGGGATACCACCAAGTCTTCATGAGGAACAAGGACCAAAGGTCAATTGCTTTCATCACTGACGAAGGAGTGTTTTGTTACACGATGATGCCTTTTGGCCTAAAGAATGTTGGGGCCACATTTCAGAGGCTCGTCGAAAAGGTCTTCAGGGCACAGATTTGAAGAAACCACAAAGCCTATGTGGACGACCTCATCAAAAAAAGTGTGAAGTCATCCAATCATATGGAAGACTTAAGGGAGACGTTCGAGACCCTTAGGAAGAACAGGATGAAGTTGAACCCTAGAAAGTGTGTATTCGGGGTGTGAGGAGGCAAGTTCTTGGGCTTCATGGTTAGCGAAGGGGGCATGAAAGCCAACCCAGAGAAGATAAAGGTCGTGATTGATATGGAGCCGCCGCGGTGCATAAAGGATGTCCAAAAGCTGACAAGGTGCATCACGACACTTAATTGCTTTGTCTCCAAATCGACAGACAAGTGTGCACATTTCTTCACGGCACTAAGGAAGGGGATGAGATTTGAATGGAGCAATGAGGCACAAGAGGCCTTCGAGAAACTTAAGTAATACATGGGTTCTCTCCCTATGATTACCTTATCGAAGATAGGAGAAAGGCTTTTCCTTTACCTTACCATCTCCGAAAGGGCTATCGCATCAGGGAAACGGAGAAGAAGTAGGAGCCAGTCTACTTCACAAGCCACGCCAGCCATGGAACTATGTTTAGGTACTCCGAGACAGATAAGTTTGCTTTGGGAGTCCTCATCATCTCTAGGAAACTTAGATCCTACTTCCAAGATCACCCAGTAACGGTCCTGACGAATCAACCCTTGAAAAAGATCTTGGGAAGCTGGACTCGGTGGGGAGAGCACAAGTCTGGCACATAAACTCAGTGGCTACGATATCTCGTACGAGCTCAGGAGGGCAATAAAAATTCAGGCGCTAGCCGACTTTGTTGCCGAGCTAACACCATCTAGAAAGTGTCAAGCTACTAGACCGACTCCTAGTTGATGAGTGTAGATAGCTCTTCATGTAAGAGTGGAAGCGGTGCATGTATTATTATCACCTCAACCGAAGGGGATGTCTTTTAGAATGCGATGAGCTTCAAATTCTAGGCATCTAACAACAAAACCGAGTATGAAGCCCTCATTGCCGATATGGAGATGGCCAAGGCCGCTAAGAAGTAGAAGCAAAAGATATGGATGGACTCTCAGCTTGTCGTCTCACAAGTTTCAGGAGACTATGAAGCAAGAGGCGAAGGGATAAAGGCCTACCTTGGAAAGGTCAAAGAAATAACCAAGTATTTTGACAAGGTGATCATAGAACACATTCCACATTCAAAAAACCACCACACCGACGCTCTCGCTTGTCTCGCCAGTTCATCCGCTGAAAGGGTATCCCAGAATATTTTATGGGAAGAAAAGAAGAAGAGTAGTATTAAATCCGAATTGGCATTTAATTTGCTTAACAGAAGTGACGGATTGATGGAACCCTTGATTGCATGGTTAAAATATGGGATACTCCCGGAAGATGAAAAGGAGGAAGAAGGTCTAGACAAGAGCCAAGTGGTTGGAAGTCAAATACAATACTTTGTATGAAAGAGTTATGAGTCACACACTACTCAAATACGTTTCAAAAAGCACAAGGGAAGGAGATAGTCCGAGACGGCCATGTCAGGATCTGCGGAGCCCATCAAGGTGGACGAACCATGGCACACAAAATCATGAGGCTAAATTTCAACTGGCCCACCTGAAAGAGTGATGTGGAAAAAATGATCATAATCTACGAGAAATGCCAAATGTTCGCACTAGTGTTGCAGCTCCCTTCCATCTAGTTGTCGCCCATATTGTCTCCGATGGCGTTCCACCTCTCGGGCATGGATATAGTGGGCCCTTTCCCACAAACTCTGGGGAAATTGAAGTACGCCATTATCGTCATCAATTATTTCTCCAAATGGATTGAAGCACAGGCAGTGAAGAACGTCATCGTGGCCGACGTATAGGAGTTCATACTGGAGAACATTCTTAGACATTTTGGCATCCCTCGAAGTATCATTTTCGACAATGGAAGGCAGTTTGACACACGGAAGCTCACATACTGGTTAGCCGAGTATGAGGTAAGGGAAAATTTCACGGCTATGGCTAGGCCCCGGACGAATGAGCAGGTTGAGTCAAGCAACAAGATTTTGGTGAACGGTATCAAGAAAAAGCTAGACAAAGAAAAAGGACTTAGAGTCAAGAAGCTGATGGAATTATTAAGAATGGAAGAGAAGCAATCACTGATAAATACCCTTCAACCTTGTCTATGGTTATGAGACTATCCTCCAATTGGAGTTTGCCAACTTGAGTCCGAGGGTTGAACACTTTGATGCAAACACAAACAATGAAAAGCTGAAAAGCAACCTCGACCTTTTCCAATTGGTATTAGGGGACTCACTTTTCAGATCGGAGATCCACAAGCAGAGAATGACCAGAGCCTTCAACAGCTGAGCGAGGGTCAGAAACTCAACGTAGGAGACCTCGTCCTCAGAAACATGGAATATATGGGATGATAAAATGAAGATGATATGCTGACCTCGAATCGGGAAGGACCCTAAAGAGTGACCGCGGTGCTGAGCTTGAAGACCTACATGCTGGAAACCCTAGATGAATGGAAGATAGCCAGGCCTTGGAACATCAACAACTTACATAAGTTCTTCATGTAAGACGAGCTGCTCACCTTGGAGCCTCGCTAAGGTAGGCTCCCCCAAATAGCCTCTTTTCATTTTCTTAATTTCCAAACTTCTTCCACAAATCTAGTTCAACCACTCCTGTCATAACCATCAGAGCAGTGGAGTTAGAACAAATCCTCCAACGGGACTTCCTAGACAACTGGGATGAAATATGTGTTGAACTGAAAGCGCCGCTGAACAATGGAAACAGATCTCAAAAGTTCAACAAGGCACTACCATGGTCAAGGACTATCCATGTCATGGCCCCAAAACCATTCACCATATTGAGCAGAGAGAGCTCCACTCACTCCATGGGACGCAGGTCCCAACCGAGGCTTGATAACCCCTATGTGACTCGTGCTTCAAAAGGGAAGAAACCTTAGGCTTTTTGCAATCACCGATCCTGCAATATAGATTGAGCCAAGAAGGATTAATGTTACATCTTGAATGATCGCAATCGAAGTGACATAATTTTCACCAAAGAGTTCCCAACCAATCTTCATCATTTTTTGCGCAAGAAGGACGAGGATAGGTGGCTGGGGGGCATTGGTTTCAAGCTTATTACCCGTCTCGACTGGGAGGAAAAATGCTGGAGTAAACCGCCACGGGTGTACAGTCAGGACTGACCATGCAGTTCCCCTTTGTTGGTAGGATCATGAATGAACCGATACCCCAAAAGGCCAAACTTGGTAAAATCAAAAAATACAATGGAAAAACTTCGCCTATCGAGCACCTCATGGCCTATGATGCAGCCAGGATGACTCAAAATCATACCAAAGGAGTATTGTTCCTATTCTTTGCAGGCACCCTAGAAGGACTAGCTCTGAAGTGACAAAACTCCCTGGCTCCTAAGAGTATTTACTAGGTCAAGTAATTGACTAAGCTCTTCGTTATCCACTTCACTGCTACAAAAAGGGAGAGCAAGATGATCGAATACTTGATTAAGATATGACAGGGGCGTGATGATCATGCCAAGAAGTACATTCAAAGGTTTGCAAACCTATGTCAGGTGATGAAAAACATATGCCATAAAATTTCTTGATGTGCGTTCATCAACATTCTCTCTGATGGGACTTATTTCGAGTGATTGTGGTGAGAAGAGTGGACCCTCGAATACTAAAAGGGTTGAAGAGCCATGGTTGCTTGATATGAGATTGATGCTAATGTGACTCATCGAAGGTTGATTACCTGCACAAGAAACACACGTGAACTGCCCCCGGCGTCGCCTAGGGAACGGTCCTCTGACGATCAAGTCAGTAAGAGGTTCTCAAAAAGGAGGGGACTTGCCTAAAAGGGCAAATAGAATGCTCTTTAGGGAAGCCAAATTTTCCTTGGAAAAGAGGAAAGTCTTGAATGCTCTAGAGAGAGAAAGTGAATGAGCTAATAAATCAGTTGTCTTAATCAACAAAAAGTTTCTTACCCTTGAAAGGTGTGCATGCCTCCTATTTATAGACATTCTCCATTTGATGCTAGGGTTGCGGCTTGTCCACTGGGGAGGCGCCACGTGGACATTCCTTCCCTGGGCTTAGCAAAGGTATGGGCCTTGAGGGTCGCCAATCAAATAAGAGCATGTGAGCAGCATGTGTCAGCCTTAGAATCTTCGGGAATCTTCTGTAGATCCTCCTCATCCCAACGTGGTTCTCTAGAGGGGTTGAGGACACCCCTCGGCTGGGTACCCCTTCATCTCCTTTCCCAGTGGTCACCTAGGAGCTAGCCTTCTCCTCCCTCTCTTTTAGACCTTTCGTCCTGGAGGGGAGACGAGGTCCTACGGTCTACTTGGGCCCCTCTACAGCCCA
Source organism: Kewa caespitosa (assembly GCA_900322205.1). Taxonomy (NCBI): domain Eukaryota; kingdom Viridiplantae; phylum Streptophyta; class Magnoliopsida; order Caryophyllales; family Kewaceae; genus Kewa; species Kewa caespitosa. The sequence goes on from ONZA01006538.1 coordinate 100,438, forward strand.
TGGACTCCCTAAGCCCTCCTCGTCCCGCTCTTCGTCTGGGCCCCATGGCTGAGACTGAAGCCGAGACTCTCTCATCTGCCCGAGGGTCTCTAAGATCGCCTTCATACGGAAGCCCTGAAATCCCCTCGTATTGGGCATGGTCCAAGGTTTTGACGAGGGGGCTTGCCCAATAAGAACAACTTCATGGACGAGGGGTCTTCTACGTCTAAGGGGTATGCCCCTTTGTCTTCTCCTATTCTAGAAGAGTTTAAGGCTGCACTAATACGTGGCGGGATATGGGTGATAGTCTTGACACGCCCTCCAACGGACATGACGCTTGGCCCATATGATGCGACGCTTTACCTCCCCCTTACTTTGCCTGTATAAATACAAGGGGCCATCTTTACTTGTTCCCCTCATTTGCCTCCTTCATTTTCTAAGTTTAGTGAGAGAAAACTTCTAGAGAGAGAAAGTCTACACTCCGCTCGTGCTTTGGGCCAAGCCTTTCAACAGTTTTCGTCGCCGCTTCATCTCTTCCAAGTACCTTCGTCTCTCCTGTAAACATGTATCTTAACGATTTTGAATGGGACCCCGTCCTCGAGGCCTTCATTGAGGTGACTCCGGAATCCTGTCTAGAGCGCCTGAGTGGGATCATGGAGGTGCTTCGGATGCTCCATGGGGACGAGAGCTCTTGGCCCAATGAAATTGCTCTAGGGGAGGACCATCTTTAGGCTCAGGGTCATTTGGGCCAGGAGATTGATGTGAATAATCTACATAAGGTGGAGGAACCCACGTTTGCGGGTTATGGAAGGAAGGCCGACCCTTCGTCTGGCCATCAACGCTCTCGTCCCGAGGATAATAGTAATAAATTGTCGATGAGTAACTCCGACGCAATAGGTAAAGATGTCAATGATGGAAATAACAATAACTATGCTTTGGCTCTGGCGAGCTCAGCGGTTTCAGTGCAGGCTCGACGCATCCGAAGAAAGACTGTAGCTAGGAGAATGGCTCAGACAAAGCAAACAGCTCAGAGGGTTCCCTACAACATTGAGGACGAGACCAACCCGCCAACCACCGAGGCCTTCAAGCCGAGGCCACTTGAAAGGAAGAGACTTTTCTTGGACGAGAGTTCGGAACCAGTTTTGCATGTTGTTAAGTAATTTCAATTTCTCCCTTTTTGTTGCCTCAGTTCCAGCTGGCTCGTCGCACTCTAAATCTCAACACGGTCACCATTGCTTGCTTCCCACCATACACTGTCCCGGCGGGCGTGATGAGGGCCTTGAAAAAACGGAAGACAAAAAACTCAGAGGAAGAGAAAGTTGCTGCAAAGGAGGATCCGAGGACGATATCGAGTGGCTGGAAGATATCCGAGGATGACTGTGACTTCTATTTTTCATGGGTTGGTGGTCCTTGGATGGCCTTCCTATTGGCACTAGAGGAGGGGACGATGGTTGATGCCCCGAGGGCTTTCTTGCCTTTCATAAGCTTTTGGGTAGGTTTGGTTTTCGACTGACCCTTCACCCTTTTGCCCTCGCCCTCTTGATGGCCCTCGGCCTTGCTCCGGCGCAACTCGTCCCCAACACTTGGGGACACATTACCTACTTCACCATTTTTTGTAATTTACATAATATAAATCCCACTCTCGGCCTATGGTCTCCCGTGACCAACGGCCCAAAGCCTCATCCTACCGTGAACTCCCACTTTTTCTTTGAGCCGAGGCACCAATATGTTTTCAGGCCTCTGATGCCGTCCACGAATGAGAGATGGGTCTCAAACTATTATTACGTCAACTCCCTTAAGGATGGTTTTCTGGATGGGATTCCTCGGTGGAACCCTTCTCCAAGCTCGGTTTCTTTCAGCGAGCCTTCGGCGAAAGACAGAGCCGCTCTAGAGCTGTTCTATTATGAGAAGAAGATTCGCAAGGGCGAGACGAAGATCTACGTGAAGATGCCCCTTTGGAGGATTCTTGAGAGAAGGTGGACGGAGGACGGGGAGTTTCTGGTGTACCATGGGATCAACGATGCCATGGACCAGGGTATTCTTCATGTGTTTCCTTTTTCATTTGCGTTTTGAATCTTCATCATTGTCTTCTAACCCTTTTCGCTTTCTTTTCACAGAGACTGCCCGTGCTTCACTAATGTCCAACACAGTGGGTGCGAACATGACGAGGACATCATCACACGATGACATCCAGGCAGGGATAGTGGCCAAGCACAAAATAATCCTCGCTGAGATGAGGGTGGTGAGTCTTATATTTGTTGTATTTTTCTTGGTCTTGTGCTTTGTGTTTTACTCACCCGTCTTTCACTTTTGCAAAGGAGAATCGAGGCTAAGAGGGATGTCGAGACGAAGCAAAAAAGAGAGGTGACTGCTTCCTCATCTTCTCCTGCAACCACCAGCACTCCTGTGCTGAAGCCTCAGAAAAAGACGGGTATCAAAAAGGAGCTGAAGAACATGGCCGAGTTCCTCTCAGACAGGAGTCTTGAGAGGGACATCCCAACTGCGGTTACAACGGGGTCTCCCGTCTCGACCCCCCATCTGGGTTCGTCAAGGACAAAGGGAAAAGACTTGTTATTGACCCTTTGTCCCCCCCTTCGCCCCCTATTAGGGCTACGCCGAGGGGGCATCTTCTGCCGAAGGTCATTCTCTGTCGGTATCTTTCCCAACCTGCGAACGAGAAATACAAGGTGGCAGCCTCCTTTCTGGAGAGGGCCGTGACCGAGGAGGACGAGAGGTACTTTGAGAAACGTCCTAGCACTACTGAGTATATGAGCCGTTGTCTAGCTACTGAGGTATGTTTCGTTTCATAATGCCGAGCCTTTTCCCATTTTCCGAACTGACTCGTTTGTTCCTTCTTGTATGCAGTAATCTTGTCTGGGCATTATACCAAGATGCCCAAGAGGGAAGTGTCATCTCGGGACGCCGAGAAGGAAAGGGACAAGGATATGAAGGCTAAGGAGAGAGCCAAAAAGGCCAGGGGGAAAAAGAGAAGGCCACCTTCAATTCTCTAGGAGATGCTATAGTTGCCTCCGAGAGGGTGTTCTTGGAGAGTGTCAAGGAGGCCTTCATGGCCATCTATGACTTCGAGGATGGCTTTGAGTTCCTGCTGGCAAAGAGGGTCATGCTGATGTTGTCCAAGACAGGGGAATATCCTTCGACCGTCGAGGCGGCATATAGGGACGAGCTGAGCTGGGACCCTCGGGATCACTACCGTAAGGTCATGGTTGTTAACCTTCCGGACTTCAACACCGATTTTCTTGATGGTATCAGGGACCATCTCAGACCTCATGCCAAGAGTACTTATGGTGCGAGGACAGAGGTTCAAGATGCTGGTGAGGCCATGTCCCCTTTGGAGGGTGTTGGTGAGAAAGTTTATTCCCCCAAGGATCATGATGTCGTTTTTCATTAGGATGCGGCAGTTGCTTCTTCTCCCCATTCTCCTTCACCCTGAAGAGGGTTCTAACTATTTTTCCTTTGCCTTATAATGAATTGTGGACAATTTTTATTTTCTATGAAAGTTACTTCTTCGCCCAACGCTTGTGCTTCGTCTTTCTCTTTGTTGCGGCCTTGGTCAAGTAATCTCTATTGGGAGTGTGAGGAAGGCTGGGTGATTTTGCCGAAAGGGTAGACAAGGGGTAGTCGCAAACCCCTTTTCCTCCACTTGAGCAAGGCTGGGCAATTATGATGGAAGGGTGTAGACGAGGGGGCGCCCTTCATCTGGCTCCATTCTTATGGGTTGCGGATGGTGTGTCCTCAGTCGCGGCGAGGGTGGGATTTTCAGCCATCAACACTTAGAATTTTTTTTTTTTTTTAGGCTCGCAAATTGAGACTTTTCCTGCATGTGTTATCTTCTTGGGAAACGCTCCCTTCTTCTCTAGATTTTCCGTCTATTTCTCATCTTCTTGGGGTCCGTTATGCCATGTGTCGCGCATCCCCTATTTTCCGCGGATGATCTGGACTGTTGACCATGCTTGGCCATGCCTATAAAAGGAGGCCTTTCGGTCATTTTCCTCTTGCACCTTTCCTCTTCATTCCTCAATTTCCTTTCTGAGCAAAAGAACATGTTTTATCTTTTCCAGTATTCTATCTCTTTCGTCTCTTCTCCCCTTTTTCTTCAGGGCAAGATGGGTTTCGTCCACGGCTATGACAACCCTGGTGGTCTCATCTTTGGGCCTTACCCATGTTTAACTTTTTTTGACGATCGTGGACTTTATGGGGTCGACTTGCTTATCTCATTAGTCTTCGATGGTGAACATCCTTAACTTACGAGGGGTTGTCGGTTGGTTCGAGGTTGTGTTGCTGTTCTTCGGCCTTCAAACCACTAAATGGGTGGTTGATGGATTTTCATCCAATTTCCATTCGCGGGCCAGAAGATGAGCTTGTCCCTAGATCGTCACTCCCCGCCGACTTTTACTTCTGGGAGCAGAGAGAGGCAGCTTTCCCTAGCTGTTGTATCTCATCCTTGTGGGAAGAAGGAGTGGTGGATCTGGATGAGGGTTCGGTGGAGCCGAGATCTAGGAGGAGGTGTAGGGAAAGGACTTGGCGTATTACATTAGGTCCTCATTGTTGACACCAAAATAGTGTTTCCCAAATGACCCTATGATGATAAATAATCTACGGCATGGTTCCCGGAAAATTATGATACGCAAAATATTAAAAACCCAAAAAATCCAAAGTCAAACCGAAGTCAAAGGGCAAAATGGTCATTTCACCTCACCCTTGAAGCTTCTAGGCTCCTTCTAGGATTCCCTACCAAGGGAAGTAAAAACCGTAACGGATGCATTAAATCAAGGGCCAGCGATTGAGGCCCAAATTGTTGCCCACCCAACAATTTGGCCTATATTCGATCGCAGCTCAGCGAATTGACCCATATTCGCTGGGCTCGGTGGCGATTTGCAACCAAATCGCTTTTTGTTGGCTCTCTCCTGACCGTTACAACCCAGATGCATGGTTCAGCTTTCAGCGAATTGCACCAAATTCGCTGGGCACTGATCGAATTACAGGAAAATCGCCTTGTCCCCAGCGAATTTGTCCATATTCGATGGGCCTAGGTGCATTGAATTTTCCATCACTATATAAGCTCATGCATTAACTATACGTAAGAAGAACAAGGATCAATCCTAAACTCAACAAAAACACCCCAGCAACCAGAAGCCTTTCCCCTCAAGCTTAGGAATTAATTGTGAGCATTTTTCTCAATATTTTCAAAGCCAAACTCCACAAAAAACGTTAAAAACACAAAAACCGTTCCATCAAGATTTCGCGTATAATGAAATCCAGTGCTAATCCCATCCAAAGGTAGAATCCCGAGGGCTCTCCCCTCTTAAAACACTCCTTAGGAGGAGAGTTGTGAATTCTTCGCTTTTTATTTCCTTTTATTTTCATTTTATTTCTTTTTATGTCACAAAATTGGAGAAAATGATATTTC
>ONZA01006543.1:14122-24557 GCA_900322205.1 Kewa caespitosa
GGACTACCTGCACCTGGACAGAAAGACCCTATGAAGCTTTACTATTCCCTGGGATTGGCTTTGGGCCTTGATTTGTTTCTCTTTGTTTCTATAAAGAGAATTGGAGGGATTTCCTTTTTTTTTTTTTATGATCTTTTCGACTTTAGAGCACATACGAGCCTAGAACTGTAAATAAATCACTGGCTTCGACTGACTTTGTTGCTGATTTTAGCCCAAAAACGGAAGTAGAAGCTGCTGAAGAAGTCCAACATATGAGTAGAAAAAAACGTACCTTAGATATGGACTCTTTTCATAGATGGAGTAGCAAATGTAGGGGGCACAAGCTTAGGCGTCATACTAAAATCGCCACAGGGGGACATAATACCCCAAGCTGTAAGTTGTGAATTCAAAGCAACAAATAATGAAGCAGAATATGAAGCACTCATTGTCGAACTGAACATCACTTTAGAACTGAAAGTCAATAATCTTGAGCTGAATTCTGACTCACTTCTAATTGTCAATTAAGTTAATGGGTCTTATACAGCAAAAGACTCCAAGATGATGGCTTATCTAGAGAAGGTAAAGGAACTAGCAAATACAATCTAAAGGTAATACATCCGACTCTTTAAGGGTCACAACATATGTAGGGTCTGAGTCATTTTGAAAACTACCCTTCTTCCCAAAATCAAGGATTCCAGTCGGAAGAGTAACCATCAATACACACAGACTGAGAGTTACTCTTATAAGCTACGGTTTTCTTACCCACAGTTGAAGAAAAAGTCTTGAAGAATGAAGAAAAAACAGATGAAAATACATGAAGCTTGACGAAAACTGAAGATGGTGGTCATGTGAAGCAAAGAGAGCTTGAAATAGAATTAAGAGAGAGCTTGAGTTTCAGTAGAAGAAGAGGATTGAAAATAGAATGAGTTAGGGTTTGAAATTCGGGGATAAGCATACATGGGGGAGGTAGGTAGGAGTTAGTTAGTAGTAGGAGTCTAGAAGAGGCGGGCTCATAATGAGATTGGACGCCAGCAACAGAGAGTAGCGCACGGAAATCAAAGAGTTTTGAAATTTTAAATTGCTTTCAATTTCAAGAGTGGGAAACAGTGGTACCATATTTTATGCTAAAAGAACAACGTACTCAAAATTACGTCGAACTCTAGAACGACAATGTCTTCAGGAAGACATCAGCAAAGTGGTAACAGACAGACCGAGTCAAATGGAACGTGCCTAAAGTTCAGCGGAGTGGTTTGTTGGCTAAATGAAATCTGGATAAATGATGAAGAGGATGGAACCAATGAATAAAAAAGTAGTCACTAACGGATAGAGTTAGTTCCGAGATAGCAGGAAGACGACGCTTGAAATACTGAAAGTGGCGCAAAAACAGGAGAACTCTACTTGAACGTGGAACAACGGCTATATGGGTCAAAGATATAAAAGGAGAACAAAGAAAGGGATTCAACACACAACAAACACCATCTACTACTGCTACTTTACTCCACTTCTCCTTCTCTCAACCATTACTCTGTACTTGGAAACTCTAGTTCTTCTTTGTCTTTCCAATACTCGATTATTGTACTCAAAACTTATGTACTCAACACAAACGTACTAGTGAAAGCATTTTCCTGTTGGAGGTAGATTTCAGCCGAGATTTTTTAAATTCAAGTGTTTTCCTCATAAAAAATCTTCTTGTCCTTTATTGCATTACATTCATTATTCATCATCATTTAGGAAAACAGTACAATAATAAGGCCACCCACTTGTCTTCCTTAGTATAGCTTTGGTCAATTTTTGCCCTAACATTATTTGAGATGTGTTTGAAGAGAGTTTAGGAATGTGGGAGAGGTGAAGAATGTGTGATTTTTTATGTCCGTTTTGAATGAAAGAAAAGGGGTATATATAAGTAAAGTCTCCCCCAGTTTATGGAGTCTGAATTCATTATACAACGTCCAGTAAATATCATGATATACGCTGGAAACCATAACAAATTTGGACTAAAACGCCAAACGTCCAACGCAGCAACGGAAGGAAAACCAATGGACATCGAATACTTTGGGTGCCCAATGAATTTCCCAATATTCATTGGGTTGTTGCCCAAAATGTGCATCAGATATTTTCATCTGAATTATTAGGTTCATTTTAACATAGTTTAAGGATAACTTTAATTTACGAGTAATCCTTTAGGCTAGTTATCGTCATCAGGTCATACAGTTGACACTATTTTAGGTCTCAGCATTAACGCTTGTGTTGTACAATGGATCGCTAACAACTACTTCGAGGTGACATTTTACAACTACTTCAAAGTGAAAAGCCTTTAAGTACGTCTTTGAAAGGATGGACTATCTGGAAATCCTAAGTACTTAATATTACTTTTTTTCAATTTTATCTTTGAGATATACAACATGGGCATATAAATGAAAAGAAAGACTTAAAAGCAAGAAAATAAAGCAGTTTTAACAAGACTTAGAAAAAAACATTAAAGATAACATTCGGTCATATAATTCGAGGAGAAATATCAAGTGCTTGTTATATATTTTGTAAGTTGAACTCCTACAAATTCATGGTAAAATGGAAGTATGAATATACCTTCATCTTCTTCTTGGACAAACTTTGTATGGGAATCTGATGAAGTGGACGAGATGTTTTCTCCACCTTGCTTGCTTAAGTATCCCTGTAACTAGATTCTAATGAAGATTCTACTCCTAAGGAATTGCAGTAAAGGCTATTCTAAATGCTTGAAACTACACCTATTAAATGAAAGAAAATGCTCTAATTTTAAAAGAAAAGAAAGATGTATTTTTATGTACTTGTTAGTGTTTCCTTCTTGACTTCATCTTCACCTATTTAAAGATGTTTCAACCACATAACTACCTTCTGAATTTAAACTTCAAACGATTGCCTCCTTTTTCCTTCCACTACCCATTATCTGCAACCGCTATATTCGAGCGACAATCTCTCCCGCCCACGTCCCATGTTCTCCATCTTCTCTTGTTTTGTGGAAAATGTGCTCCTTTCTTCTTACATGAACTGGCTACTTAATAATTGATTTTAGAATATTACAACCTTTTATGTTAATCTGGACCATCTCGAATGTACAGATTTTATGATATTTGTTTTCAAAGATATTCGTGTTGTTATAGATGTACTGGGTCTAATTGATCACCCTTACTCGTTTGCACATCATTATGTATTGTGGCCTAACTTATAGTTTTATGTGTAATACAGTTATAAATATAAATTTGTTTTGTAGGAACTAATTCAGTAGTCCATAAATATGCTATCCCATACCCATATTTGTTGTTATTGTTCTCTAACATTTGTTCTTTTTAGATATTTATATTTCTTATAAATATTCTGACCTTACCATATTTTCATAAATCTTCATGAATTATAATGGTATTATTCCCCTTATCTATTCCATACTAGATGGGATATCTTTTCGTACTCAATAAATTCAGATGATTAATTAGTTGTATTTACTTATCCTATTCGTTCAGAGACATATTCTTATAACATCTCTCTCCCTTGGTAATTTTGAATAAACCATGCTTAAGGCAATATAATTATAATGTCAATTCATTTGTTGGGGTCTTTCGAGAGTCCATTAAATCATATATTAAATTTAGTATTATAGTTGCATTTAAATTGGGTCATTTTTGGGTCATTAGCTTGCACAACTAATATTTTTGGGTTGACCAATGTGATTTTATTGGTTAACAAATAAATTCCTAATATATATGGATTGGTCAAGCCCATGTCTATTATATTGCTACTTTTTCGCTGACGTGACAACCCCTCAAGTGGAAGCCGTTTCTTGGCGCTCTTTCTCACAAACAAACTCATTACATGCATTGAATGCACCATAACCTTTTAAGCTAAATCATTACTTCGTTGTCCACTCTGTAAAACTTCTAGCTCCTTTTCACAACTCTCTCTTCCTCCATACCTTTCTTTGCGGAATCACTTTCAGCTCAACTTCCTTGAATCAAATTTCCTTCATTTTGTTTGAATTTCCATTATATATTTAGTCTCCTTACATTTCAATATTTTCTTTGAATTTGTATCATGTCTTCGCAGTCCTCATGTTTCTAAAAAAGACATCAAGGATTCCCCAGAAATCCTTGAGATTTTCATACTCCTGAAGGATCGACCTAGGTTCTACGAGCCCAGATGCATCGTAAAACAACAACTCTTTCAAATCGAAGTACCTTTTACAGCTCCTTGTCTCGGCTGGCGCTAAACTACCATCCTTCACTTTGGGCGTCTCCTTCACCCTGAGGCTCTTTTTGGTGAAGTCTCCACAGGTTATCAATTATCGAGGATTTTTCCCGTTCCTGAATCCTACCTCACTCTTTTGATTCTTGAAAGCTTTTTTGTCAAAGTGGTACACTAAATCGGACATCAAACCCATAAATGGATGGGTTAATCATAACCCCGAGATATGGTTTGACCGTCTTGATTGTCTTAACAATCTTCATACTCGTTGGGCCGAAAATTGTATTCTAGGCTTCCTTAGGCTTAGTTGTTATTCTACAATACCCTTCGAGAGAGTCTTAACCTAAGCCCTTTTAGCTTTCTAGAAATCAATTGCTTTTTCTTTGGTCATGGTATTCAGACCATTACTCTCAAGGACATTGCCTTCCTCATTGGTCTTTCCCCAAATGGAAAACCCTTTTTTAAATATCTTTCTGTGATAAAGCTTGTGCCCTCATTAAAAATATTGGAAAAAAATAGTTCGAATGTCCCTTATTCCCATCTTATCAATCACTTCCAATGTCTCAAGTCTGATGGACCTATCAATGATGGAGAGACGGCTCTCTTCATCAATTACGCCCTATGTAAACTTTTGATTATTAAGGACATTAATGTTAACAAAACTTTCCTGGTGCTAACCTGAACATTGCTGCGACCATGGGCCCTCCTCGTTTGGCCCCTTTTCTACTCGCTCAAATCTTTAGGAGTATGTACAATCTCCTCAAGCAAGGTCATCTCAAGGATAAAATCACAAGACTTCCTCCCCTTTGAGGCTCTCCTCTTGATTGGCCTATCTGTACTACCAGGATCTAGTCTATACCAAGATGACCCAGAAGTTTGAGGCCTGCTTTGAGTTGGAGCTTCAGCGTAATGATAATATCAAACATGACTGATCTGTCTTTAGCAACGGTTCATGGCGCTATTTAAGATCTGTCCTCTACCAAATATTTAAGATCTGTCCTCTACCAAATATCAAACATGACTGCTCTGTCTTTCGCTAAGGCCATGTCACCATCGAATCTACCAAATATAGTCGTTAACTTCTTGACCCCTAACACTTTGAACTTATGGCTTCCTTATGACAATTTGAGCCCTCAGTTAGGCCAATCGAATATCATGGATGTGACTACTCCTAAATGGCTTTGAGAGGCTAATCATTTGAGTATGGATGACTTACATCCGGTTCTATTGTAGATTTGTCCTCTACCTTAGGGATTTGAAGTTTTCGACTTCAACGAGATTGGTTTGGAGGCCTAAAACCCTCAGGTTTGTCTCTTTGAGCCTTTTAGTTTCCATCTTACTTTAAATGATTTTCATCTTTATCATTTGTTGATCTTGACTTCCATTTCATTTTATAGTTGGTCGCTAATTAGTTTGGTATTCCACAATCTATTGCGGTCCCTTTCTTCCAGAAACTTAACCGGCCATGGTATTCTTGCCTCACTCTGGCTAGCTTGGCCAACAATAAGAACCTACATGAGGTAGATATCCTGAACAAACAACCTCTACCTAAGATTATTAGTGAGGATGCCACCCTTTCGTTTCGAGCAGATCGTTGCTCGAAATTGTATGTGCGATGATGACACGAGTTGTCTAGGATGAGAGTCAAGCCTGATGATGTGATTACCAGATCCATTTCTCATCTATGACGCATGGGTTTCGGGATCGTGATTGAGGATGATCTTCGTCCTCTCCTTCCTAAGATAACTCTTGTTTACCTTTTTCTCTCTTTTCCTTTGAAATTCCACATACTTATGTTTTCCTCTCTTTCCCTCCTTACAATCTACTGTTTAGCCTGCCTCTCGATAGAGGAAGGCATCTTATTTGAAGGCCTCCTTACTGGAGGGTAGGGCTTAGAAAAGGAAAGATCGGCCCTCCAAAGTAGGTTCCTCTCCTTCTCATGCCTTGAGGGGTATGAGGACTCTTGGCAAAACGAAGAGCGCTGCAGGTTCCTTCAAACTCTTCTTGATTTTGTTTCTATTCAAACATGTTTTAGATTGGATCTTTTCTAACTTTTCTAATGTAAGAACCTCTGGGTCTACAGCATCGAGGTCCCCCACTCCCTTGCCCGATGAGGTGGTTCCTCCTCCCAATGAGCCACTCGTTTTTGTGGTGCTAGGAGAGGATGAAGATGAGGCAGAGAGCCCTCCTAAGGTCCCTCTAGCGTTCCATTATAAACGCTCTCATCATAGAACTCCTTTTGGTAAGACTTATCCCTCTCTGTTTACTTAACATGGCTCTCTTTTATTTTGAGATGTATCTAACACTATTTTTTGTCCCACAACATCTCTTGAGGTCTCTGCTTCTCTTGTGGCTGAATCTCAGCCACCGACTGCTGCTCCAGTGGCTGAGTTGCAGACTAGGAAAACTAGCGTCCCAATATCTCATGTTTAAGGAGAATATGCGGCAAGGGAGGGTCAACCCTTCGTTGGAGTGAAACCATCCCTCTCCTCTTTGCAGAGCAGAGCTGCCTATTTTCAGACCTCCATCTTCCTCTAATCACCCTAAATTCCTGATTCAGTAGGACATCTATAGGCTTCTAGGGAAAGTCGGAATTTGAGACCCTATTATGTAAGGGCTCTCGAGTGTCCTATAGAGTCAATTCTATGCTGAGTCTGAGGTAGGGAATGTGGATAGTTCCACTCCCAGTAGAGCAGTGGCTAAGGAGAAGCTCCCCTTTATCGAGGCCGCGAAGAAGCCTCACCATTCAGACATTCTTACTACTCCCATTATTGGTAAGCTTTTCTTTCAGATACCCTTCTTGTATTGTTTTCTTCTATTTGAAATCTTCATTTCTTATTTTTTGATTTCTCTTCTTTCTTATAGCTACCCTAACACCTACTGCTGAGGTTGTAGAGAAACCATTACCTCGAAAGGCAAGGAATCGGGCGAATCTTTGATGAGCCCTAATCCTTTAGCCATGGTCCCTTATGAAGCGGAGGGTCCTTCTCAATCAGCCCCTGACTCTCCTCGTTTCAAGGATGGTTTCCTATTGTAGGTTTGATCCCTAACCATGAATCATCTCTAATGATGTCGAAGACATCCAATCTTGATACGCCCGCAAGTGCACGGGTACAGCTCAATAATAAAAAGATTGTATCCACATGGACTAGTGTTAACATTCATTTATTCACAAACTAAGTTGTCTAAGAAAATGATATTTGGAATGATTAATTATCTAAAACTAACTAAAACAACTAGCAAACTCAAATACGGTTGACTACCAAGTATTAAAGCATCCTGGATTAATGTTAACCACAATAACAGTTCTCGACATAGTTGGATCATATTGCTACTACGAATATGCACTTATATGAAGACCAACTATCCAATTATAATTATTATCTTCTCTCGAAGAATAACAATGTATTCAAACTAACCAATCCCCTAGTCTCGTGGTTATTAAATTAATTTAAACCCATAAAGATCTATGATAACTATTAGCGGTCTCAAGAGAAATAAACATACTCTCGTGATTTAAACCTCTAGATAAGGTCATGAAATATTAAAGTTTCACCTCTCGGTTCTTCACCTAATATCTAGTTCATGCAAATTTGTGGCCAGTGAATTTATAAGCATTAAGAACCCTAGAAATATGATTAACAAGCAATACAATATTTACAATAATAATAAAGATCCAACCTTTTGATCAGTAAACTATTTTTGGGATGCCATAACCCTAGAACAAGGAAGCTACTCACTCATGCTTTTAGAACAATCAATGATAATTATATTGAAAGGCATGATCAAATAAGAGATGAAGATTGAAGGAAAATACTTGAAACTCTATTTGAATCAATACTTGATCAAAGGTTGTTATTGAGAAATCATTCGTAAATCTCCGAGAATAAAACTTGAGTCTTCTAGAGTAGCAAAGAAAAATAAAAATCAAAAACAATACTAACTGAATCAATAAAATAACCTAGAGAGGAGTCCTTATGTAATACACCAAATAAACTACTAATTATACTAGGATTAAGAAACCCCAAAAATCTTCGGTTAGCTCCATGCCCAATCGGGAAAACGTTGCACAAGAGCCCACCTAGGCTAAAATTTAGCTTTGGTATTGCACAAAATAGGACCGCCCGATCGGGCCATTTAATTCTTAATTTCTACTCGCTCGAGCATGGTGCTTTCTTACGGTTTGGGCCGACCTCGAGGGGTGTGTTTGTGCATCTCACTTGCTCGATCGGGAAAGGAGATTGCTCACTATTTCATGTTCATCTCGTGCCTCGAAGCTACTCCCTCGTGTAATCTTGTTCCTCGACATGTTGTACGCAATCCCGAGCCTCCGTGAAAGCCCTAAAAATCAACAAAACAACAAGTGTACCAGATTAGTAACTTTTTCACAAATTCATAACCAAAATGAGCTAAAACCATTTGAGTAACTGCGAAATACAATCAAATGTGAGCGTAATCATGAACAAAATCACATATTATTGGCACTCTTCAGATCTCGAAGTGAGGTCGTCCCTCTTCTATGTAAGTTTTTCTTACTTTCCCTTGCTTTCTTTTGATAAATTCTTACTATTTTGTTTCTTCTAGCTCCTCAAGATCATTCCAAAATTTCATCATATCTCTCTCAAGCTTGTCCTTGACCTATTAACTTCATGAAAATTTGGACGAAATTGCTCGAGGAGATGAGGAGGGACAATCGCCAAACAACCCCAGCGCTCAAGCTGATAGACTTCGCACATAATCTCAAAGGTTTTTGCCTCTCGTTTTCTTCCAGTTGGTGGAGATGCTAGCTAAATGCATGTGCAATAGCGTAATCAATTTTTTATGCTTTCATACCTTAGTTCTTTTCTTCGAACAATATCTTCTTATTTTGAGAACTCGTTTGTTTTGAGCAACAATTTGTCTATCATGCTTACCCTTTTTGTAATATTTTGCTAAACTATTGCTTATTTCGTGTAAGTTACATTTTAATCCTGTAAAAAGGGTCTTAACATGTGATTTTCTGGTTTCTTCGATGCTCATTCTTGTTGCTTGTTTGCCCATAACTCTGGATATTTTTCTTCAATTAAATCTTTATTATTTTCCAAAATGTTAGAAAAATGTTTTTGAAGCAGTTTCCATTGATGGCTAGGTCATAACTTTCCCTGTTAGTATAAAGCAATTTATATGCATTGACTCATAAAACTTGGTCGATTTTAAAGGGTCTTTCCCAATTCGGGAATCATTTTCCCCAATAAGGATCTCTTACTCCTTCTAGTAGAACAACTTTCCAAACTTTCTCATCTTTTGAGAGGTATTTCTCCTAAACTCTTTGATTATAACACCTTTCTATATCCTTCTTCTATTTTTTATTTTTATAGAAACCTTCGAGCTGCATAATTTCATGATCTGATGCCTCGATATTCATGTTTTCATAATATTTTGTTCCGATTAATGTTGTATGTCTAGCCACTCGTATTGTCCTGACATTTATTGCTACTGGATAACTGCTTCGTGTCCATATACGAGCTGAAAAAGGGTTACTTTAGTGTTATCCCTCTGACCTGTTTGACATGCCCATAAACTATGTTTCAGGCCAGCCTTAGGGAAGTTGGAGAAGGAAAACTCATGTTCGAGAAATATGACATGGCGAGAGACATGTATTTTCTCCTTTTGAGGATCAAGACAATAGTAGGGATTTTGAATAGCGGAGTACCCAACAAAAAGGCACAGAGAAGAACGTGGATCAAGTTTGTTGGCTACATAGAGGCGAAGCCATGGGCCGTAGGGGCACCTGAAGATTTTGTAGTTTTAGGCAGTTTTTTGATTATGTAGCTTTAGGAATAGAGGAAGAAGGTCAAGTTTAGGTGTAGGTATGCGATTGATAAGGTAGCTAGCCGTTGCAAAAGTCAGAGACCAATATTTTCGAAGCATAGATAAGCGACTTTGGAGAGATAGACCCGTCTCAACGATGTGACGATGTCATCTCTCGGAGTAGCCATGATGTTCAGGCGTGGGGGAAGTAAGATAAGCTATGTCATGCGGTTCAAGAAATTGGCAAAGACTAATGGACTCACCCCCATTGTATTTAATTATTATTTTGATCTTTCGTTGGAAATGATTTTAAATTAGAGCTTCAAATTCTGTGAAGATAGGAAGGGCATCATTTTCGTGTTTCAATGGATAGAACCTGTAGCACCAAATTTTGTTTCACTATTTTTAGTATATAATAAAATGAGTCATTTTAACTCTAATTTTAATTAAT
>ONZA01006545.1:36077-47005 GCA_900322205.1 Kewa caespitosa
ATAATCTTCGTGCATTATTTCACATAAAAGAAATAAATACGAACTAACCAAAAGAAAACATTTACAATTATAAAATATGGAAAGGTTCTACTTTGTAATAGCCTTGTTGAAGTTACTAATTGATTACGTGGAAACTATGTTTTAAGAAGAAGACAGTACTTACTTGTGTAGCCCTTAGGAAGGTGTTCACCTTGAGCCGTAAAATCTAAAGAGCATTTCCAAGGAGATAAGGGGGTGCATCACATTGGATGCAAAATGATATTTGAAAATGAAGGAATTAAACAACAATGACAAAGCTGATATTTGTATTGATTCAAGTCTAAGGTTGGTAACTTATTAAGACAAGGTTGATTATTGAACTCTTATTTATTAGTTTTTAGGGTAAAAAAAGTTTAGTGAAAAGCTCGTCAAAGCGTGCGGGAGAAGAGAGAAAATAAGTTCATCAATACAAACTTCGTTAAGAATGCAATTTACTTTATGCAATTCTTGAGGTGTGTGGGATATGGCACATGGAGGGGTATTTATCATTTTAGGAGGGGACAGTCAATGAAGAAAGACGTCCAAGAGGTTGCGTGTAACCACAAAAACTTCTTCTGAAAGGATAAAGATCAAATGGACCAAGAATTAACCCCGAAAAGAAGGTTGTCTATCGATCAACAAGCCCACATTGTTGATCGACAGGCGTGACATGTCGGTCGACAGCCACGTGGTAATCGATTTGGTGCTAGCTGGGTCTGGTCTTTCTTGACTTTTTCTTTTTGATAAGTTAGAGTTTGTTATGAATTCTATTCCTATCATTTTGGATGTATTATCCTTTGAATTATCAAGAGTTTGATAATTAAAACAATTTATCAGAGGTTGAACCTTGTGGAAGATTAGTGATATGTAGCTGCCTTTTAGAAGATTTGATTATCAAGAATTTATTAAATTTAAAACTTATTAATTAGGGTAAAAATCGATTAGCAGCGCATGCACTTAAGTAAACTGGGCTAATTTATAAAACCTGCCATTTCTTTAATACTAATTGGAATCGGGCTTGTGGTAGCTTGTTGGAAAGTTGATTGAGTCTAATCTCTAGTCCAACTAACATTGCTCCAGAATTCCTAGTGGTTTGGTTGCTACTCCAAAACAGTGACAAGGTATCTAGGTTCGGGCTAGTACCAAGTCATATTTTCATGGATTCTTCAATTCTAAGTGGAAATGGCCTTGTGATAGCTTGTTGGGAAGCTAATCTTGTGTGTCATTCATGTGGGTAAGGGCACATATGTAGCCATTAAGCCTTATGCGCTTGATTTTAATCTTGAATCATCCGAATGGGGTGATATCAGACAATCGATTTATTCATGAGCTCTCAAGCTTGTGGAATGAAAGGTTTTGCTATGGAAATGGGTGTGAAATAGATAAGGAATGTCTATGGAAAATGGAGTTTCTCTTATTCATCCAAGATTCTTGTAGCTTCATCTTGTTTGTTTCATCGAGCATTTATGTAGACATTTCTTAGTGTCTATAGTTAGCCCCCATTTTGAATGAGCACGATGTAGGGAAAGTCAAAGAAAAAAAAAAAAATCTTGCGAGTCGAGATGTAGGGTTTAAAGCAGTAATCTCTAACATATATGGGTTTTGCGATGACCCAGAATGTAGGCAAAAACTAAATTAAAAACAAGGGAATTCAAAACGAGGTTAACTGTTTTTGATGGTCAAGATTCGTAATTTGAAAATGTGTTAGGTTTTTGCAATGAACCAAAACGCAGATAAACATCATTTTTAAGACAAGGAAATCCAAAAATGGTTAACTATTTTGAAGGTTAAGAAACTTGTTTTGAAAATGTGATGGGTTTTAGTGATGACCAAAATGCAGAAGAAAACCATTTTAAGGATAAGGGAATTTAAAAAGGGTTAAATATTTTTTGAAGGTTAAGAAACATGATTTGAAAATGTGATATGGTTGAGAAACCATATTGTACACTTCCTCAGCCTTATAATTAATTACACTAATTCCACACATAACTAGGTGATGACGAATGAAGACATTACTTGTACAATTCTCAAGTTAGAACTTCGAACTGAATCTTCAATCCAAATAAGCCCTTAAGGCTGATGATAATGTTTGAGGGTGTGGATCCAACTTGGATGCAACATGATAGTAAAATATGATGGTTATGACATTATTGATTCATAGATGATGAACGAATAACAATGAATAAAATAGTTTTTGATGAGTTGGTTTTCATCTTTTAGTTATGAAAATTTGAGGAGGGAGTGCAAATAGATAAAATCTTGCAAAATGCAAAGCTAATGGAGAAAGCATAATTCAAGATTGTCGACACAAAGCATAGAGAGAAAATGATTTAGGTTCGATTTTCTAACATGTGTGGAATGAGGTGAATGGAGCATTTATAGTGTTTAGGGGGCAGAAATTCAAGAGGCAACATCTTAAAAACGTGCGAGATCTAATCCAATAGCTAATATTTCAATTGAATCTTAAAGTGCCAAAATAGTATGCAAAAGTATGGATCATGCCACGTGGCCCAATCGACATTGCCACCTGCTGGTATAGCCAACTGAATATTTATTCGTTGCTAACTGCTCTAGTCTTCATTACACTTTTTTTGATAAGTTAGAGAATGATATGAACTCGTATGATTATCACTTTGCATGGTTTATCCACGATAAATCTCGAATTATGATATTCAAATCACTCTCATTATAGATAAACTTTCTTGATAACTACTGGGTGCAGTTGGCGTTGCAATGTTAATCATCAGAATTTAATTGATTAATTCTAGAAATTAATGTCGAAAATAATATAACGTGCGGAAAATCGCATAACGTGCATACGCACTTTTCATCCAAAGTTGTAGATGATTGATACATGCAGCTCAAACCTATAACATTAGATAACAATTTTGACAACCCTTAATATTAGTCATTCCATGCGTTGGAAGTCGTCCAGCTTTCCTAGTAATAACATGTTCATTATTTTCGCATATCATTCAATTTGATCTAAACGTGTATCTAAGTGTTGCTTGAATGGGAAGTCGTACATGGGGCTTTATGTTTAGTATCATGAGATTAAGTAACAATTAAATGTAGGATTGATTGTGTTTAGATGCACAATTTTGGACATTTTAATATTGGGCTTTATGCTCTTGATTCTAATCCTTAATCATCTGAATTGCGTGATATCAGAAGAACGATTAATGCATGAACTTTTGGGTTTGTTGAACAGAAAAATTTGCTATGGGAATGATTATGAAATGGATATGGAATGTTTATGAAAAAAAAAGTGCTTTTCTCATCCAAGATTCATGTGGTTCATTCTTTTTGTTATCATCGGACATTTTAGAAGGCATTTTTGAGTGTCTACAGCCACGAACCAAAGAGGTCGTCCATGGGCCTATAAGGCCATGAATGGTTGTTTGGGCTAGCTAATGGACTAGCCTAGTTTCCCACAGACTATCATATACCCGTGGTGTCCTTGGACTCACCTTGGCCCTTTCCAAATACAACCTAGTGGGGAAAAAACAACTCCAATTCAGTTTTAGGCCTTGGCAAATCGAATTCAATTTAAATTTGTCTTAGGATAAGCTAAATGGGATTCTCTTTTCCTTGCCCAAATCGTGTAGGACAAAGAATCTAATCCTACACACACTCTTTAATGATCATGCTTCACACAGCTTTTCTGAGAAGAATCGTGTGATACAACCCCTTGTGATTGGCCCTAGACCTGAAACGTAAACCCTGACACTACCAACACGACCCGAAAACCCCAAAGTCTTAGGTCTTTTGGTTTGTGTGATGTGAAACTTTTACCCTAACTGTTTAGCCCAACCAAACCGATGATGACTCATGCCTAGCACCAGGTTCACAAGGCGAAAACACCCAAAAACAACTAGTTTCTTTTAGATCATTTACAGGGGTTTAGCTGTTTTAAGGTTTGATTATGAAGTTTGTATTTTATATTTTATGATCTAATTAAAACTACTAATCTAAAACCTAACAATCTATGGGAGGAGGGGATAGGAATGGATGAGAATGAAGATAAAATTACAATTACCTTCATTTATGAGTCATTTAAAGGAGGGGAGAGGAGGAGAATGGAGGATACTAATTCACCCCTATTCACCCTCAAATACCCAATTTTTATTAACAGACAAATGGGGGAGAATTGGGGGGCAGGGAGATTAATTTTCTTTTTAAACACTAAATATACTATTGTGCTCCCTCTCCTTTCTTCATAAGTGAAACTCACATACAGGATAAAATGCTCCCGTCATTATGTATTGTTTAAACTCACAAATTGTTCACATTTTTTCCTCCCCTCCCCTCCCTTCGCCTTCCCCTCCCCTTGTCTTCCCCTCATCCCTCTCCCCTCCCCAACTTCCATAGAAGCGGAAAGTTTCCCTTGATTACATTAGCTAAAGACTTGGAACTTATAACATCAAATGAATGTGCACAACCTATTCGAACAAGATTAATCAAATGATCACGAAAATTAAATAGATCAGGCACAATCAAGCCTTTTTAGAAGAAAATCAACGATAAAACATTAATTTTTGAAGGCTCAAAGATGTTAAATTGAATGCTTTTACATCATCAAATGAAGTGAATGAATCGATCATGAAATACTCCAAGAATCATGAAAATTGAAACATACACTCATGCATAAAGTGTGACTTCCGGTGTTACTAACCGAATAGAATTCTAGATCCAATCTTTTATTTCGTGCACATGTGAAATCAAGAAAAACTAATGGATCACGAAAAATTTCTTAAATGGATGATACCATTTTTGGATACTAATGTCTTCGATCTAATCAGAAGAAACAGTCAAAACCCTAAGATCACGTATGTAAAGCATAGATGAATCTGAATGGACTCTTACCTCTTGCTGCGTC
The DNA here is from genome assembly GCA_900322205.1 of Kewa caespitosa. Classification (NCBI taxonomy): domain Eukaryota; kingdom Viridiplantae; phylum Streptophyta; class Magnoliopsida; order Caryophyllales; family Kewaceae; genus Kewa; species Kewa caespitosa. The sequence goes on from ONZA01006545.1 coordinate 40,975, forward strand.
CCTTTCCTATGAGCATGTGTAGATCAAATGATAGCAAGGAACCCAATCGTTGTCCCTCTAGAGATATCCACATAGCAAGAATGAAACCAAACAAAGAGTTGATAGCTAGATCAAGGAGGAAGTTCAATTTCTCTTCTCCCATTGCACGATTGAAACGTCTTAGTGTAAGTTTAAGGGTTATTCTTACTGAGATTGCTTCTCTAATTGATTGAATGGTTCAGTTATAAAACTAACTCCTCACTTAAAGAGAACCTATGTCGCTTATAAAGAAACACTAGTCACACGACCATATTGCTAAATCCCAGTTAGCTTCCTCATTCGGTGTTCCAAACGGCCCCAAGGCATTAGCCTTGCACAACCCTTCGATTGTTATTCCTACTTGGCTCTTTTCCGAAACACGTCTAAAATTACTTTAAGGTCGTTTCTGATCCTGATGACACCTAAAAAGTGTCGCCCAAATGACCAATTGACAATGACATATCAAACTATTTTTCTTGACATATTTAGTACGCGAACCAATAAACCCAAAATTGAACGAAGTCTAAGGGAAAAATCATCAAAGCACGTCACCCTAGAGACTTCTAGAATCTTCCTTCAAGCTTGCGCGCAAAGGAAAGCCACGGCTTAGTGCACATTGAAGAGAAAACGGTAACGAATATGCCTATATTCGCTGCATTCACAGCGAAAATGGTGAAAATCATTCTAAGCCCAGCAAATATGCTCGTATTCGCTGGGTGTTGTAACAAAAATTGTTTATATTCACTGTCTCTTGAGTTGTCCTGACTGTTTCTTTCATGTGTTGCGTCATCTTCCTGCGAATATGATCATATTTGATTCAAGCCAAGCGAATACAACCTTATTTACTAGGTAGCCCAACAAATAGGCCATGTTCGCTAGCCCTTGGTGCATTAAATTTGCACACCAGCAAATGGGGAAACCTTGCATATATAAACCCCATGCTGAATGCAGAACAAAACATACAATCCCAGAAAACAACTCTCTCACAATATTCTAGTTTTCATACTTGCATTTTCTCCATTTTTTCCCATTTTATAAACCACAAAAAACACAAATTGCTAAGAGAAAAACAAATCCAAAACAACAAAATTTCACATGCTCAAGAAGTTCAAGAGAAGCTCGGCCTAAGGTAGGCTCCCAAGATCCTAAACCTCGATGACCGACTTGTGAGAGGTTTCTCATGATTTTTCCTTATTTTTCTTTCCTATATTTCATTCTATTTTTACTTTTCATGTCATGGAAAATAGTGAAAATAATAATCTCCATATTATTTTCTTTTGTTTTTTAACTCATATTCTTATTTTCCTCTTCATTTTTGTTATTTCCATTACATTATGTATATATGGTCTTCTCTCTTTTTTATGTCAAGAATTTAGAAATTTAACAATTTTAATGTTATTTTCTCTAATGAAATGACTTTTTTTTATATATATATATATTCTTGTATATTTCTTTCTTATTTTCTTTTTTTTTTCTTTTCGGCATTTCTTTCTTTTTGTTAATTTCGCATTTATTTTCTTTATTTTTTTCCTTCGGTAGCTACTTTTTATTCGTTTCATCTCTTTTTTATTTTTTATTTCCTTTCGACAATTTTTTTCTTTCTTCTTTTCGCGTTTTATTCTTTTTTTATTTATTTTTCTTCTTTATGTCGCAAAACCCTAAATAGTAATAGTTTCAATTTTACTTTTTAGGATCAATGACTTATATTATGTTTTTATTTTATTCTTTTAATTGGCATGTATTACCCATTCGGTAATTTTTCCCTTCCTTAGGACATTATTTTTCCTTTATTTGCTTTTGGACATGGAGTAAAAATGGATGCATGTTTAAAGTGATAACCTCATTAAAATGAGTTGTATATGACTTAGATTAACATTTAGGCTTTGAATGGAACCACGTTATTTTATGCAAACTTCCCAAAATTACAAGTAGTGGCCGTTGTAAAACAGGCAAATTGGACACATTCCACGTCCAATTCATATCATCGCCACCGTACTTAGGCTTTGGTCGTGAGATCGAGAAGTCAAAAGTTAGTTTCTTCATATTTTCCTAAAAAAATAAAGTAGCGACTCTAAAAACACTTCCTTTGTGCCATTTAGCACTTTAAAAAGAATAAGTAGCAAATCCCCCAAAACGCACACGATTTCCTTGGGAGGACGTGCGCCTTATTTAAACTTTCGCCACCCCCGAGAGGGTAGTGGCCCTAGTGGTGACTCCGCTGGGGACAAACATGAAGAGGGTGAACCTCGAAAGTTATTTAAGGTTAAAAAAATATAATTTGGTTCAATCTTGCATCACTCATGCATTTAGCTCATGCGTACGAGCAACTTAAGTGACCTATAATTAACCTTAGGAGACAAGTTCGACTACATGGAGGATCCATTTGATTCTCCATGCAAGTCGTAAATGACTCTCCACTCCTGACGTTCCTTTCATCTATTCGATGAAAGGAAAATGGTAACTTATGGTGTAAATGCACTCCATTACATCATAGGCACATCCATGTCATGGGAGCCTTTCTTTCACCTAAATCTTTGAAACTTGTAGATGAACTAAAGCCATTGTTTAGGTCTTGAACATAGGAATCATGTTCAAATTTGTATGCTTGACATCTTTGATAGTAAATATACGCGATATGGGTCAAATTTTGGACAAGGGGCTTCACCTTCGTTTCATCCCATTAGAAGTTTAGGTTTCTTCCCTTTTGGACCCTTGTTTTTTTATCTCTTCTAATTAGTCCTCGAATTAAGTGTAGAAAAAATCTAGTTCGTTGGGTACGCGGTAAAGGAAATAGGCTTCATCGAAGATCGTCTTCACTTTCACCAACTTCAACTCTGTCGAGATCCTATCCACTTCCCGATTCTAAATCACCTCCTTCGTGTGTGTGAAAACTAACCTTTGAAATGGAGAAACCTACTTTTTAAGACCTTTTCCAACTCATCCAAAGCCTGTCCGAGAAAGTTTCCCAAATTGAGACTAAGAATGTCGAGGAAGTTGACTTGATCAAGGGAGAACTTAAGAAGTTTGAATCGGTCCTCAAACACCATAAGCTGTTCAGTGAGTACCCTGATCTTTAGGGGGTTACCCCTATTCTTACGTGCACCCTACCCAATGAGACCATTCAGTCTGACCTACCAAAGTTTAAGAGCACTGGGAACTCTAGGACCCATCTTAGGGCGTCCACCACTACCCTTACCCTGAAGGGTGTAGATAAGCACTTGTTCCCCCATATCTTGCCCATGTCACTAGACGGACCTGCCTCAAGCTGGTTCTACGGACTCGATGCTGAACGAGTCAAGACTTGGGAATATATTAGTCGAGAGTTCCTGGCTTAGTATTCATACAATACTGAGCTCCCCATCACCATGAAAGAACTGGAAGCCACAAAGCACCTCACAGGTGATACATTCATGACCTTCGTCAACAAATGGTCAATAGGCTCTCTGAGAGAGACCAAGTGCCTACTATTATTTACAATATGAATCCCGAGTTCAAAAAGCATACAATCTTCCAAACCCATTAGCACATTCGGCCAACATATAGAAGTAGGTCTAGCAATAGATGATGAGCTTCCCAATACGGAAGCCAAATGGGTTAAGACTAATCACAAGAACGATAACAACAAAAGAAACAATACTGCTAAGGTCAACGAGGTTAATGCCCTCAACATCGAGAGCGATGAGCTTATGCCCCATTGGGTATGAATCTCACTCAAGCTCTCCAAAGGTTACAAAATAAAAATTATTTGTAGCCAATTGGGCACACTCCCGACGTCCTAGAGGATAAAAGGTCCAAGAGCTATGATATAACAAAATATTGCAAGTATCACCGAGAAAAGGGACACAAGGCGAACAAGTGTTGGACTTTGAGAAATGCTGTCCATGACCTCATAGATAATGGCACATTACCATTGCCGAAGGCCTCTCGTGCCCCGAATAATAGCGAAAATCCCATCGCTTCTCACGATGAACCCAATTTCACCATGTCGACGGATAATCTAGGGTATGATCCTACCCTACTTATTGAACCCATATCACCGCCCAACCACTTAAGTACCAATGGGGTATGGGATAGTGATGAAGAAAATGTGTGGGATTCCTCTTTAAGATGTGAGGAAATCTATGACGATTCCTGGCTATCCGAACATGAAATATTAGAAGGTGACAACGATCACCTCACTAGGTCAAAATGACAATATGGGAGAAAGGATGGTCCACCAAGACCAAAGAAAACCTAACTGATCAGGGAAAAGAAGTAGTCTCACATGAACCAGTCGATAACCCCCTGTTAAACCAATTGAAAACAACAAAAGCCAATGTCACCATTTGGAAACTCTTGGCTTCGTCACTTGAGCATAGGCAAGCACTCCTTGCCGCGCACACTAAATTAAATGTCTCTCTTGATATATCTCTCGAGAAACTTGTAAGCTTCCTTACGGGGTAAAGATTGCCCATCATGATCATATTTCGGATGAAGACCTACCCTAAGAAGGTCAAAATAACAACGGCATTATACCTTACCATAACATGTAACCAACATCATGTACCTATGGCACTCGTTGACAATGGGTCCGCTGTAAATGTATGTCCGTTGAGAACGGCTAAACGTTTAGGTCTCCAATACAATCTCTCACAAACATCACAAGGCTTACGAGCCTACGATAACTTAAGAAGAAGTGTGCTCGGCACCATCAGTATTAACGTCGATGCTGGTGTCATAGAAAAATGAGTCACATGTTCGTTCATTGACATACCCTTAACCTTCAATCTACTAATAGGATGACCATGGCTCCGTAGCATCAATGCTATCCCATCTACCCTTCACCAGTAAGTTAAATTGGTCGTGGAGCGGAAGGTCTTGTGATAGAGGATGACCAAATGAAGGTGACCTTTTCCAAGACCCCAGTTTTAAAGATTGATCATGGCGAAGAAGATTTCAATCACAAATCCGACGCCATAGAGGAAGAACAAGTTTCATCTGACTGTGGTCCTCACTCCAATCTACACATTAACTCCATCCTACGAAAAATATGCTACATGCCTGATAAGGGTTTTGGAAAGGATGTCCAAGGCTCAAGATTATTTTGGTAGGCACAAACTGCAAACCACTCATTCGGCCTAGGCTATGCTCTTGATACAAGAACTAAAAGACTTCATGTCAAGGGAAGAAAAAAGAAAGAGGGCCTTAAGTGAAGGCATTCCCTCCAGTAGCCCTAAGCCAACTTATCCCCACACCTTGAACGAACAATTCGTTCGCGCATGCGACAACTTCCCTTATTATGGATGTTTTGAACCTAACCACCTGAGAGGAAGGCAAGCTAATCCCAGGACTCAAAATTTTTGAGGATTGCAACCTTCTAGACGATGAAATCCCCAGGTGCCAAGAACGACTATCTCTTGATTGGGCTCAACCCTTACCTCACAATGCATTCATGCTCTTATTTGGGCAAGAGAAGATTTGAGCAGGAGAAAAATGATGTGGTACTCTCCATCTTAGACCAAGGATTCGGCCATTCATAGCTGATCGCACCAGCCACCGAAATACTCCACAGATAGCGCCGCACATGCAAGTGGACTACTTAAGACGGGCTCAAGTTTAGTGTCACTATAGGAGAGGGTCCCATGTTTGCGTCTAGCGATTCCGATTTTAATCCTAGTGATTCTGATTCTGATTCTAATGTAGGGAATTCTCCTTCTAAAAGGATTAGGAAGTTAGACTCCTCCATTCCCAAAGTGTATAATTCTTCAATCGATTTACCCTTTGATGATATCAATAAAATGAACTCTATTTTTGCTTACGCCTTGGATTGTTTTGTAACTAATGAATTAGCAAACAAGAAGTCACTCATGAGAGCCATGCTCGAACATGAACAAAGAATTTCGGTAATTGAAGAAACCGAAACAATAAATATGGGAACTATCGAAAAACCATATTCACTTGTCATCAAGATGCAGGCAGTCCTTCCCATTGAGGATGATATACCTTCCTTTAGGGTCATATTAGAAAGGGAAAT
>ONZA01006546.1:20221-35630 GCA_900322205.1 Kewa caespitosa
TAGCCATTTAAGAGCGCTCTGAAGGTCTTTATAAGTCTCTGGAGCAAAGCATTAACCAAAGGTAAGAGGTGGGGATAGGAACTCTCAACGGCCAGAGGAAAGACTCCTACTCCCAAAATAGGACTAGGGCAAGACCACTTCAAAAATTCCTATTATGTATGTGGTGGGCAAAGCACTTTCAGGTCTAGCAGAGACCCTTCACTCTACTCCTACTCGAACGTCGTCCCCCAAGGTTAGCACAGTTGCTTCCTAGTCTCGTACACCCGAGATGACGAAGGTAGAACTCGTTCAAGACTACTCAGAATATTGATAAAGAAGAAAGGAAAAATGATTGTGTTTCTAGTTCATTGTTTATCTAAAACATTGAACATACACCAATATATAATAAGGAGGAAAGTAATTGTCCATCACAAATTCGGCCCACATATCAATGTGGCTGATGTAGAGGAGAAATTAATAGATTAGTGGAAAATGGTCAAAACAATTAAAAGGGACTTTATGACCATTAAATCCCCACAATGAATGGACTTTCAATACAAACAACCCATAACCTTTGCATTACCAACAATCCCCCACTAATGCAAGGGTAGAGATGAGAGAAATATTCCTGAGTAGTATGAGGTTTAACACTTAATTGTTAGTGCTTAATAGGCTTAAACTAACACATAGTGAAATGGGGCTATCCTCCAAACCAATAGAGTGAATGAATCTTGAACTCCTTGACTTCAAGAATTGAAAACCCGATAACACATGTCTCGCCTCGGACCTTATATGAGTTCCGCAATAATATTCAACAAATAATATGTCCTCGTTTTTCTTGGGACATCATGAATGCTCTACAAAGACAGCCCATAGTCTTTCTTAGAAGGTTTTCACACCTTCACATTCATTTACGTGATTCCATCATGTCTATCTCAATAAAGACCACCCAAACCCTAGGATATGGAATCATTAAGAGCACAATATGCTCAACCTCAAAATTATCTAACGGTGAACTCATCAAGTACGTCACAGTAATACCACCCAAAAAGTATAGGGATATGAATTCATTAAGAGCTTAAAGTTCAACCTCACATATAATCAATCGGTGAACTCATCAAGTCCGTATCAATAGGACCACCCAAGCATAGGGCTATGAATTCATTAAGAGTGTAAACTCAACCTACAATGTGCATGAATGCCATAGGGATGCGATAAGAATGCACAATATGAGTCTTTCTATGGATTCATGTGACTACTGAAGCCTTGCGTCAACAAGGAGTGGTGTCAACCATGAATTCCTCAACCAATGGGACTTGGCCCCATCCCCTCGACGTCTCTAGTACCATCTTATGATTTATTCCTTTTGTTAAAGGATCTTCTATGTTCCTCTCGGTTCTCACCTACTCTATAGCGAGTACCCTATTCTCAATCAACTGCCTCACAATACCTTGTCTCAAGCGTATATGACTCTTTTTACCATTATACACCTTATTCTTTGCTATACACAAAGCAATATGTGAGTCATAAAGTAGATAAACAGGGGAAGTCGATTTCCCCCACAATGGGATGTTAACAAGTTTCTTAACCACTCAGACGCTTGACCAGCTAGGTCAAGAGCTAGAAACTCTGACTCCATAGTGAAACGTGCTATACACATCTGCTTCGAAGACTTCCACGAAATTTTAGCTCAACCCAAAGTAAAGACATAGCCACTAGTAGAGCTTATCTCATCATTATCAGTCACCCAATTTGCATCGCAATACCCCTCATAAACAGTAGAGAAACCCACGAAGTATAGACTAGAACCCATTGTGCCTCTAACAAACCTCAATAATCGTTTAAGAGCGTCCCAATGGTCCCTGGCTCCATGCCGCCATTACGGGTGCACCTACTAAGTCTATTCACAATGTAATTAAGCTATGTGTGGTCGAGTACAGTTCATAAGAAACATCGCACTCCCAATTATCTTAGCATACTCAGATTATGAGATACTAGGTCCATTGTTCTTTGCGAATGGTATGCTAGAATCATATCGAGTTTGATTAGGTGTCACATTAAAACTGTCGAACTTTCTCAAGACTTTCTCTACATAATGGGATTGGGATAAGGTAAAAGATCTTTCATTCTTAGTCACTTTAACTCCCAAAATGACATCAACTTTACCCATATCCTTCATTTCAAAATGAGAGGACAAAAACCTTTAGTTTCATTAACCGCATCTATGTGTGTTCCAAATATCAACATGTCATTCACATAAAGACAAATGATAATACAGTGGGAACCAAACATCTTGATATACACACATGTATCTGAGCCATTGGCTACAAACCCAAAACTAAGAACAGTGCTATGAAAGTTTTCAAACCACTATTTTGGAGCTTGTTATAAACCCAAAAAATATTTCTGAAGCGTATAAACCTCATGCTCCTGATCGAGGACAACAGACCCTGTTGGTTGTTCCATATAAATTTCCCCATCTAAGTCGCCATTTAGAAAAGTAGTTTTCACATCCATTTGGTGAACTACCATGTTGTGAATAGAAACTAAAACAAACAAAGCTCAAATGGTGGCGATCTTAGTCACAGGAGAATAAGTATGAAATAATGTATCTCCAAACTTTTGTGTGTCTTTAACCACAAGTCTTGCCTGTGGTACCATCGGTACTAAGTTTCCTCTTGAAAAATCCATTTACAATCAATGACTTTAAAACCTTTAGGTAAGTCTACTAATTCCCAAGTCTTGTTTGACATAATACTCTAATTCATTGTTTATAACATCTTTCGAGAAACTAGCATCTATGGAACTCATGGCTTCCTCATATATCTTAGGGTCCTCCTCAATCATATAGGCATAAATGAGAGATTTACAAATTTGATTAAAATCCTCAATCTCCTGTGGATGCACTAATAAATTAGGACTAAAACTAGTTTCCTCTCTACGACTTTTGCTTTTTCTAAGTTCCTAAACCTCAGAGTTAACATTAGAAGCATATAATGACAAAGATAAAGATGCAAAAACAGAGCTATAAAAATCATTTGAAATATCTCGAGAAGCGACAGTAGAAATATCATCAGTTTTCTTCAAAGGAAAAATATGCTCGAAAAACTCAACATCTCGAGACTCACACATAGACCTGCCACTTAAACGCATGAACCTATAAGAAACACTATTTTGTGGATAACCCACAAAAACACAATCCATAGTCTTAGTTCCAGTAGTAGCGTGCTGAGGATAATTAAGGAATTCTAACCTTTGAAAAATACCCCCACACTTTCAAATATTTCAGGTTTAGTGCGTACCGCTTCCACAAATCATATGGGTCTTAACTAAGTTATTTTGGGTCACTCGGTTCAGAATATGATTTGTTGATGAACGTATAGTCTCCCCTCACATGTCATTAGGTAACCTAGAACTTACAAGCATTGCATTCATCATGTTCTTAGGGTTCGATTTTTAGGCTCTGCTACACCATTTTGCTAAGGGATATGGGGTGCAAAAACTGTGTATTATTCCTTTTTCTCACACAACTCTTCAAAAAAAATTTTGTTCCATATTCGCCGCCTTGGTAAGACCTAAATCTCTTAATGGCTCTACACAGTTGGTTCTCACTCTCGTTTACATATCTCAAATATTTTTTCAATCTCATATTTGATATTAACTAGGTAAACTCTAATGAACTTTCAATAATCATCCACACAGTTGAGATAATACCGTTTACCACCTTTAGATTTTGAATGCTCAAGGTCTTCAAGATCCGTGTGAGTTAACTCAGTTTTTCTTCGAGTCACGGGTATAAAAGTGATAAATTGTGCTTAACAATTGTTGAGTTTGTTGATATTGATCTATTGTATTTATAGTACATGCAAGAAGAGAGAACTGGACTAGGAAAACAAAGTCCCAATAGGAAAGTTACTGTCCTTAATTAGAACCCTAGCTAAACTATAGTTTTGCTAAATACAAACTCTCCAAATATCTTATCTCAATACTCCCCCTCAAGTCGAAGCATGTAAGTTTCGAATGCCCAATTTGGATGTTAGATATGTGAATTGTTGTACCCCAAGCGTCTTTGTGAATATGTCTGCTAATTGCTCCGAAGATCGAACATGCGTCATAGAAAAGACTCCTGCTAGCAATTTTTCTGGAACATAATGACAATCGATCTCAATATGTTTTGTTCGATCATGGAAAACTAAATTTGAGGTGATATATAAGGCTGCCTTATTGTCACAAAAGAGGCTCATTGGTCTGTCATGATGCACACCGAGAGCTGTGAGAAGGGATTTCAACCAAACGAGCTCGGATGTAGCCTTTGCCATGGCTCGATATTCAGCTTTTGCTGAGGACTAGGACACAATTGGTTGCTTTTTGGTGCGCCATGATAAGGGAGAATGACCCAACTTCACGAAATATGTTGTCACCGAGCGTCTACTCAATGGACATCTTCCTCAATCCGAGTCACAATACCCGTAAATCTGTAAATCACAATCGGCTCGCAGCACTATTCCTTGTTTTGGACACCCTTTGAGATAGTGAAAAACTCGAAGAGAGGCTTCCCAGTGATCGACCGGAGGGCATTGCATGAATTGCACAAGCACATGCATGTAGTAGCACAAATCTGCCCTCGTAACAATGAGGTATATGAGACATCCAACTAAATGTTGATACTGTGTAGGATCATCGATGAATGGTCCACAAGCAATAGATAATCGATGAATCTGCTCTATCGGAAGCCAAGCCAGCTTTGCACCTAGAAGGCCCATTTCATGAGCGATATCCAATGTGTATATGCGTCGCGACAAGTAGATGCCATGTTATTTCTAGCTACTTTGAGGCCTAAAAAATATTTCAGTTTCCCAAGGTCCTTCATATGAAAATATGTACTCAAATAGGCTTTGAGTGCCGCAATGTCGTCTGTATTACTTCCTGCAACAACGAGATCATCAACATCTACCAAGACACAGAGTGTGTCTTCCCATTTATTCATTGTAAAAAGTGAGTAATCTACATAGGTTTGTTTAAATCCATATTGATGAAGGGAGGTGGAGAGCTTATCGAACCAGTTTCGTGGCCCTTGATGAAGTCCATACAAAGACTTTCGTAGACGACATACATTCCCTTTGTTCAACCCATGGAAGCCCGGAGGGAAGCACATATACACTTCTTCTTCCAGATCGCCATGAAGGAAGGCGTTATGCACATCCATTTGATGCAACTCCCAATCTTTCGCCGCAGCAACAGCTAAAAGAGTACAAATTGTGACCATCTTCACGACGAGAGAAAATCGTAGCCAATTCCTTCTATTTGTCCATTTCCAAATATCACAAGGTGAGCTTCATGCCGCTCAATAGTACCATTGGAGTTGTATCTGGTCCGATAAACCCACTTACAACCGATTACCTGTTTCCCAGGGGGTAAAGCTTCTATTGTCCACGTCTCATTTCTCTCAAGGGCGTTGATTTCCTGATGCATGGTTTCACGCCATTTCGGGTCTTTCATGGCTTCAAGGAAAGACACTAGTTCGACCTCTCCAGATATGGCAACTAAGAAAGCACGTTTTTTGACAAAAAAGTTATCGTAAGTCACATAATTAGCATAGGGTAAGGTGTAACTGAGGACGAGTCAGAGTACGATGAAGCCAAACGTGGGGGATCTTGCGCGTTAATTGAGTGAAAACATAGTCACACAACCTCGTGGAAGGTTGTTTTACCCTTTGTCCTTGGCCCAAGCTTTCTCTTGTACCCATAGGATCAGAGATAGTTGTATCTAATTGTGTACATTCCCCAACGGTAATGGGCGATGTGGGTTGGATGTTTGAAGTTTTGTATTTTCATGGGGTATAAGGGAAGGCTGATTTGATGTAGTTTGGGGAAGGCTATGTTGTTGGCAGTTGTTTGTATGTTGAGGTGTGTCAGGTTAGTGATCGTCACCTTGCAGAAGGTGATGGATATGATCGGGCAAGGCACTGGATGTAGCTTGTGCATGAAAATCCGCCAAGGTCATATTGCCATCCGTAAACGAAAAGACATCTTCCACGAACTTAACAGCCCGAGATACAAAGTGAACACCACTTTTCAAGTCATAAACTTTCCATCTCTTTTTGTCATAAGAATACCCCAAAAATACACACTTTCTATTCTTGGGCCGAATTTATCTTTACCCCTAGATAGGTTATGAACATAACACACGTAACTGAACACATGCATATGACAATAGGGGGGATTTTGCCAAATAACATAAGGAGATTTTCCTTTGTTGAGCAAAGACGGGGTTCTATTAATCAAGTAACTGGCATATAGTATACATTCTCCCCAAAATGCTATAGGCAAGTGAGCATGGAAACAGAGTGCTCAAGCAACTTCTAGTAAATGACGATGTTTACGTTCCACCGACCATTCTGTTGAGGTGTCCTAGTACAAGAGTGTTGAAATATAATGCCATGTTCACTAAAATATGGTTTCAAAGGGTTAAATTTCGTCCCGGTGTCACTCCGCACAATTTTGATGATTTTGTCACATCATGTTTTCACTTGGGAACAGAAGTCTAAAAACAGTTTCGAAACTTCAGTTTTATCAAGCATCAAAAACACCCATACTGAACGAGAGTAATCATCAACTGTAGTCAAAAAATATCTTGCACCACATGAAGAAGGAATTTGATATGGTCCCCAAACATTGCAATGTATTAATTTAAAATGTGAGAAGCTCGAAAGTCACTAACACCAAAACTATCTCTTGTTTGTTTTGCTAATAACAAGTGTCACAATTTTTATTCTTTTCTACTCCTAAAGAATCAACATAGGGAAGCAAAGAAACAATTTCAGAAGAGGGATGTCGCATACGCTCATGCCACAATCGATGAACACCTGAGTTTGTCACACGATGTACAAAAGCGTTCGAAGTTCCTCTTCCCAATCTGACAGCAGATCAGTGGGGCTAGATTATGAAAGCCATCAACATGGGTAAGCCACTTGATCCCATCAAGAAGTTAACGGGCAAGTCCTTTTTTGATAAATGGTTGCTCGATAGTGGCGCTTCGTTTCACATGACTGGTAATAAGGCGAATATGCATAATTTGGTTGATGTTGATGATACTCCTGTCGGATTACCCAATGGAGAATTCATTGCCACCACACAAAAGGGAAGTGTACGATTGTCTCATAATCTGGTCTTAACGAATGTGTTACTCGTCCCTCAATTGAGATGCAATCTAATATATATAGCACGATTAAATGACGACTCGAATTGTTGAATTTTTTGCACCAATATGCAATGTGTAGTACACTATCGCACTTCGAGGACGCAGAATGAAGCGGGTGAAAGACGTGGAGGCGTGTACTACTTAAGAGAGAACAGGACTAGGAAAACAGAGTCCCAATAGGAAAGCTATTGTCTTTAGAATCCAAGCTAAACTATAGTTTTTTTTTTTTTTTTTTCTAAATACAAACTCTCCAAATATCTTATCTCAATAAAAATATTTCTTGGCAGACTTATCTATAAAACAAACGTCTCATTTACCGAAACCATCATCGATTATGCTAGGAATTAGGTCCATGCTCTTTAACCGTTTAAGAGCGCTAATAATTTAACTCTAGTCATATTAGGCAAGGCACCATAAATAAAATATATACACAAGCAGGCACATTGACAAAATAAATTCTGCACATAAATAAATTGTTAGAAATTAATTTAAAAACCTTTCCTTTGTCGTGCACTTCCAAGCTAATGTAGTGCCAAGTTTGCTGCCTCCTTCAATTTTCTCTACTCGACAGACATAGAAATCACCCCTACATCAATTACTCAAGTGAACAACATACTTGTTTATATATACCACTGGCTTCGGTATATGTATCCCCATAACATACACGTTAAGAAATTGGGTGCTGTCAAGATAGTGCAATTCCTTCAGAATTATCACATCATGATGCTTAAATTGACCTTCTTTCATTGCAATTGACCGGCGAAATAAAATAATCTTGCTAGCATCGAGCAAGAATAAAGAAACACTACTATAAGCAGACCCGTAGAAGTGGGAAAAGCTTCCAAAACATGTTTTAATTGCACATGAATCAACCGGTAACAATTAACGTAACTGCCTCCCTCATCTTGAATCTGAAAAGGAAAAACCCCCAATCCTTTTTTTGATAGCGATAAGACAAAGAGGAACAACGTAGGGTCCTCCCTTTCGAGTGTCCAGCTTCTTCTTCTAGGGCTTTGAAACAATAGACTGTCACAACTTCGTGAATACTACTGGGTTATTTACGAGTTTTTCGGTACAGTACCAAATAAATCTGATAGTATATGGAAATATACGCAATATATATGTAAATAGAAAACTATTTATTAATCAATGTTGTACCCTAACAAGGACTCTCATGTACACAATATATATGAATGCCACGCCTGATCCCAAACTTGGGTCAGTTTTCCAAACTAACATGGTATTAGAACCATTCTAGATTCTCTCTTTTTTTTCTCTCTCCTCTGTACTAACCCTAAAACACCAGCTGCCCCCCTTTCTTCTTCTACACAGCATCTATGACCGGTGAAGTCCTCTAAGGCGACGGGCCGGGGAACTCCCCCCTTCCTCCTCCTCCTACTCCCTCACATACTCCTCTTCATCCAGCCTATTCTATCTCAAATATTAAAACTCATGTTCCTCATGTTCTTGACCTCAAAAACTCTCGCTACAAAGGATGGAGACGTCTTATGATCGTCACTCCAAGCACGCATTCGGTATGTGGGCATCTCGATGGCACTTCTATTCCTTCTAGCAAAGACGACACAAATTGGCAGAAGATACACTTCTTGGTTCTTGGATGGATTTACTCTACTATTTCTCATGATATTTTTCAGACCATTAGTGATGAAGAACAAACTGCTCATCAAGCTTGGTAAGCGATCGAAAATTTGTTCCGAAGAAACAAGATGGCACGAGCTTTTCATCTTGAAAAAGAATTCTCCTCGCTAAAATAGGGTTCTTCGTCGATACACGAATATTGTGCATCACTCAAAGCCCTAGCCGATAAGCTTAAAGACGTCGATCACCGAAGTCCGAACTCGCACTCGTTCTTCAGTGTCTTCACGGCTTGCCCGACAACTATGCAACATTGAAGACGATGATTCCAATCCAAGCGCCACTGCCGAATTTCCTTACTCTTCGCTCCTTGCTCACTGTGGAAGGGACGCGCATCAAGGAAGAGGCATCTTCCTCGTCCGACAGCTCTAGTGTTCTTGTCGCCACATCCCAAAACAAAAACTCCTATGATGGTTAACTATCGCGGGGGGGAAAAACCAAGGAGGAGGATGGCGTGGTGGTCGCGGGAGACGATAACAAAATAATCGCGGTGGGCGCAGTGGACGTGGTGGAAGAAACAAGTATTACAACAATGGGAATCACAATGCAATTGGTGGAACCAAGGTAATGGGTACGAGACCTCTTACGTGTCTTAGTAATATGGTCTGCAATATGGTCAGTCTACATTGAACTCCTCTGCTCTGGGAGTACTCGGACCTGCTACTCGCGCACCATCTCAGAACGCACAAGGCTTTGTCGTGGGACAGCCTCAGTTCTCGACCCCACAACAACAAGAACAGTGGAACCAACCCAGTAGTGCCGCCGCGCCGGGACAGAAGTGGGGTGCTCAAATGGACCCCTCAGCCCTTGTAAATGTGTTTGACAGCATGTCTCTGCGTGTCCCTTTCGAAGACTAGTACATGGACTCGGGTGCTAGTGCTCACATGACCAATAACGCAGGTAAACTCACATCCATTTTTAGTCCAAGCAAACACTATTTTAAGCATGTGATCGTTGGTAACGGATCCTTTATACCTGTGTCTCAAGTAGGAACGTCGTACTTTCCCACAAAAAGCCAACCCCTTGCCCTCCGTAATGTGCTAGTTACCCCGAATATTGTTAAAAGTCTTGTATCTGTTCGTCAATTTACTGTTGATAATAATTGCTCTATTGAATTTGATCTATTCAGTTTCTCTGTTAAGGATTTACAGATCAAGAACGAGATTCTCAGGTGCAAATAGATCAAGGGACTTATATCCTTTCACCTCACACAAAGGCCGTCCAACTTCTCATCCTCACGCTCTCTCCACAACCGTCCATTCCTGCACTCTTTGGCATCGTCGATTAGGGCATCCTGGAAGTGATACCTTTGATTTACTTCTAAGTAAAAAGTCTTTTCCATGTAATAAGGAGCGTACTCCATCTATTTGTCATGCGTGTCAATTAGGGAAGCATACTAGACTTCCCTTTTATTCCTCTGTTTCTCGCATTAGTTCCCTTTTTTGAGATTGTTCATTCAGATTTGTGGACCTCTCCACTTGTTACTTTGACGGGGTATAACTATTACATGGTTCTTTTGGATAATTTCACTCATTATTTGTGGATCTTTCCATTGCGTAAGAAATCAGAGGCCTTTTCTAAATTCTTGCAATTTCGAGCTTATATTCGTACCCAAACTAATTGTGAAATAAAAGCATTCCAATGTGACAACGGCTGCGAATTCAACAACTCCACTTCTCAAACCTTTTTCCTTAATCATGGAATCACCTTTCCTCTCTCTTGTCTACATACTTCACAACAAAATGGAAAATCTGAACGCATGATCCGAACCATCAATAATGTGGTACGCATTCTCCTTTTTCAAGCTTCTCCAACGGAATCATATTGGGTAGAGTCGCTTCACATGGCATGTCATCTACTCAACATTCTTCCCACCAAAGCTCTACAAAATCGAACCCCTCATGAAGCCCTATATCATACTCGACCAAACTATTCAACTCTCTGGGTCTTTGGATGCTTATGCTACCCAAACCTATCTGCTACCGCTCCCCATAAATTGTCACCTCGCTCCACACCATGCATCTTCTTGGGGTATCCTTCTCAACACCGAGGATATAGGTGCTACGATCCATCTTCCGATAAAGTCATCATATCTCGTCATGTCATCTTCGATGAGTCCACATTTCCCTTCTCCTCTTTCTTTACTCCATCACAAAATTCTTATGACTTCTTGGATGCCATACCCGACACTGACAATCCCCTCACCTCACCATTCCACTTATACGACATTCCCCAAATCACACCAACTACGGTCTCCCGGGTGGCTAGCACATCCACAACATCTCCAAATACCGAGCCTGACCCGCAACTCCCAGCTCGCTGCCCACTGCCAGCCCTCCTCTTCCCCAACGACCTTTCCCATTGCCTCAGCCGATACCTCACCCAAGGCGGTGCTTCCCATTATCACCTGCAGCAAGGCGGGAATCCATAAGCCATGAAATATACTTTCCCTCGCCACAAACACTATATCCCCTATCCCTCGTTCCTACAAAGAGGCACTTCTACATCTAAATTGGAAGCCAGCCATGCTTGAAGAGTATATTGCTTTGATTAAAAATGGGACGTGGGACATAACGCCTCGGGTCCCAGGTACTAATGTTATTTCGGGCAAGTGAATTTTCAGGCACAAACTTCGTGAAGATGGTTCTCTTGAACGTTAGAAGGCTCAATGGGTGGTGTGTGGCCTCTGTCAGAAATATGGTATTGACTACGATGAGACATTCAGTCCTGGTTGTGAAACGAGCTACAGTTTGCACCGTCTTGAGCTTGGCATTATCTAAGGCATGGCCCATTCATCAGCTTGATGTTAAAAATGCCTTTCTACATGGCAAGCTCAATGAAACTATTTATTGTACTCAACCACAAGGTTTTGTTGATTCCTCAAGGCCCAATCATGTTTGCAAATTACAGAAAGCTCTTTACGATTTCAAGCAAGGACCATGGGCCTGGTATCAACGATTTGCTTCCCACCTCAGATCCATTGGTTTCTGTAGTAGCAAGATGGACTCCTCTCTGTTTGTTTATCGTGATGACAATCACACTACTTTGCCTTCTTGCTACTGTACGTCGATGACATTATATTGACGACATCATCCACGACATTTTTGAGATAGATAATATCAAACCTGAGCCGAGAATTTGCAATGATTGACTTTGGCACTCTATACTTTTTGGGCATATCAGTTACCTCCAATGCATCGGGTCTCCTTTTGTCTCAGCAAAAGTATGCTTCTGAGATCCTCGAACGCGCTAGGATGTCGAATTGCAAATCGCGTGCCACTCCGGTTGACGCCAAGGCTAAGCTATCGGCAAACAGTGGGGGCCCTATTGCTGACCCCAAGCTCTATCGCAGCCTCGCCGGAGCCCTACAATATCTCACTTTTACACACCCAGAACTGAGCTATACAGTCCAGCAGGCGTGCCTCTTTATGCATGACCTGCGCGAGCCTCACTTCAACTATCTCAAGCGTATCCTGCGCTATATCAAGGGAACAATTGATCATGGCCTGCAATTGTATCGTTCCCATACCGACAGGTTAACAGCGTATTCAAATGCTGATTGGGTTGGGTGTCCCGACTCATGACGATCGACTTCGGGATACTGTGTATTTTTGGGTGATAATCTGATTTCTTGCTCATCGAAGCAACAAGCTACCGCTTCTCATTCGAGTGTAGAAGTTGAGTATCGTGGGGTATTAGCAAACACAGTAGCTGAAAGATGTTGGTTAAGACAATTATTAACAGAGCTTCACTACCCCTTGCAACGTGCGACTATCGTCTATTGCGATAATTTCAGCGCGGTGTACCTGTTGACAAACCCGGTACAACATCAGCGTACTAAACATGTGGAGATAGATATTCATTTCGTTCAAGATAAAGTCGCTCTTGGCCAAGTACGAGTTCTTCATGTGCCATCTAGCCAACAGTACGCCGACATCTTCACAAAGGGTCTTCCCATGGCTACGTTTTAGGAATTTCGCTCCAGAGCGTCCGATCACCTACCGCTCCGACTGTGGGGGTGTGATAGTATATGAAAATATATGCAATATATATGTAAATAGGAAACTATTTATTAATCAGTGTTGTAACCTAATAAAGACTCTCATGTACACAATATATATATGAATGTCAAGCCTGATCCCAAACTTGGGTCAGTTTTCCAAACTAACAAAATCAATTCTAAATTGTTGGAAATAGAAGTACCGTAGCGGCAAATTTACTTACGATCAGAGTGAATAAAGTGAATCAAAAATAATAGATGTAGACTGTGTCGTGGTACAGGGTCACTGACTTAGAAACGATTTTGCCGCAACTGGTGTAGACATCGTCCCCCAAGTTTAGCACAGTTACTTCCCATTCTCGTACACCCGATATGACGAGGCTAGAACTCGTTCAAGACTATTAAGAATATTGAGAAAGAAGAAAGAAGAAATGATTGTGTTTCCAGTTTAATGTTTATCTAAAACAATGAACATACACCAATATATAATAAGGAGAAAAGTAACGCCCATCACAAATTCACCCTACTCATCAATGTGGCCGATGTAGAGCAGAAATTAATGGGTTAGTGGAAAATGGTCAAAAAAGGACTTTATGACCATTAAAGTCTCACAATGAATTGACTTTCAATACAAACACTCCATAACCTTTGCATTACCAACACATTAGGTTCGTGATAGTTCGCCTAGGGCCTCCAAATGTGTAGACATGGCCCATTGGCCCTGATTACATATCATCATCCTTTACTTATTAATGCCATAGTTTCTACATTCTTGATTGTTTGTGCAGCTACCCTTTAATTTTTGTTCGAGTTAAAACATCCACATATGAGATAAAGTGACAACCACATGGATGCTCGAGGAGGAGTTGCCAAATAGGAGAATGACAAGTTAGAGATGACTTTTGTTTGTAGATCATATTTCTGCTGTTTCTTCTCTTCACTTAGGCTTCGATTCGTTGGGGGTAAAATCATTTCCCCCAACGTGTTACTTTTTCTTCAAGTTTGTATCAGGTTAGGAGGAAAACCATTTTCCACTTTGATTGAGAATGGGTTGATATAAAAAGTGAGGGGGAAGAATCGATTCCTCCCTTCAAAAATGAAAAATCTTCATCCTCTATCCTTTTTAGAAGAAGAGAAGTAGACAAATAATTTTCCTTCATCCATCTAATTTTGTTCCATCTAACTGAGTGATATGGAGGAAAATATTTTGTGTCATCTATTATGCAGGTGTTACTTTAAAGAATTTGGACTTGGTGTAAGAATATTACAAGAGACGGAGAAATCATCGCATCATTTCCAGTTTCTCTTGTCCCCACACTTCTCAACAAAATGACAAATCTGAACGCATGATGAATAATGCCGTTCCAACCTTCCTCTTTCAAGCCTCTCCTCCCGAAACTTTCTGGGTTGAATCTAAAAGAACATGGGGAACATGAACACGTGGTTGAAGACAGGCAGGTCAGCAAGAGCAGCGGTCCTTTGAGCCTTTCGATGAGTCAGCCCATCACTAGGATTGGCACTAAACCGACTGCATACGAGATCGAACAGTGTTCAATGAGCGAAAAATTGGCTGGCCCTTGAGATGATGGGCCCAACAAGTGATCTGCCTCCAAGTCCAAGGCAGAGTGGCAAACATGTTTTTGGGTGTAGTGTAACTTGGCTTTGGAATTGTCAATATGAAATAGTCATATAATTTTATTAGTTTGGGGCTGTAGGATGTTGGTGACATGCGACTGCTTTACTTAATTTTGTCTTGTTTAATAAACTTGTGTTCATAGTCATATCGTATCATTGTCTCAGCCACTTTAAATTTGTATCTCAACTGTAAAAGTTGCAAACTCATTCTTTTCAATATGAAATATTTTTTATCTAGGAATTGAATATGAACCTGCATGATAAACCATTGGATACATGGAGCTTTTTCCTACAGCCGCTAAATTCCTTAATTTTAGACACTTGTGATGAGGGACACTGCTGGAGATAGTACAACTATGTCTGGACATAGCGAATACGTGATATTTCTAAGAGATGAACAGTTATGCATCATTTGTGAAAGGCTCTACCGATTTCACTGGTTTAAGATCATGCTTACAAAATCTAACAGTTCTCGGGGAGTTTCAATCCTAGACTAAAACTAGTACATAATATGAATATCATGCACTGAAAATGCTCTTTACTCCTTTGATAATATGCTACCCCCCCCCCCCAAAAAAAAATCCCCTTGACCATCGTTTTTTGAAAGAGAATATCGTTAGAGGTTGTTTGGTAACTATGAAAAAGAATACAAATTGGAGTAGTGCTGAGTGACAAGATGTAGTCTTTGTTCGATGAGGTAACATAATGTCTTACAATTTAATTGGACACAAAAGCATTACATTGTACATAGGTGTGTGTTCTATGAAGTTAATATGATGACATGATTCTCGCTTTCATTTGTCACGAACAATCTAATATACTATTATATTTTTGGGCAGGAGGACTGTATGAGTGACATTTGGCATAATCTAATTGGCTAAAAGTTTTTCTGTTTCAATTTTATTTTTCTTTCACTAATGTTGTGCTTTACATTTCTAC
>ONZA01006547.1:374-19377 GCA_900322205.1 Kewa caespitosa
TGGGCATATATTTGTGCTCTTTATCATTCGATCATGGACAAACATGAATTGCATGCTAATAAGTGATAACCTAAACAAAAATGAATGTCAAATAACTTAGATGAACACTTAGGTTAACACACTTGATTGGAACCAAATCGATTTACATAAAAGTTCTAATTCGCAAGTAGTGGTCGTTTGCAAAACCGGGCGAATTGGATGCATTTCAAATCCAATTTGTACCATTACCCCCGAACTTAGACTTTGGTTAAAAGACTAAGGAGTTCAAAGAAGGTTTCCTTATTTTCCTAAAATAAGGTGGCGACTCTAAAACACCCCATTTGTGCCATTTAGCACATTACAAAAACATGACCTTTTAACCCCCAAAACACGCACCAATTCCATAGAAAAGCGAATTTAAACAGAAATGATAATAGGGTTTCATACCCAAAATTTAAACTAAAAGAGGAAGAAAAATGTGAATTATAACACAATGTAACTTTTGATCGATGGAAAACGCGAATTCACTATAGAAGAACGCTTCAAATTGTTGTTTTTGCTCGTGTTTTCATTTTCAATTAGGGTTTTATGGTGTTTGCAGTGAGTTTAGAAGAGAGAGAGAGGAGTGACAATTAGGGTTTTTTTTTGGTTCAGCGATTTTAGGAAACTAGCTTCTGTAATCACGCCTCTTTCCCCTTTTTTTCTTTTTTTTTTTTTTTTTTTTTTGTTTACACTCACATGCCTTTTTAAGTAGGCTTCCCAAATTAGCCTCATCCTGCCATACTAAGGCTATACAAGGGACCGATTGTATTTTTTAGCATAAAATTCTTTAATCTTGAAGAAAGACACATACCAAAATAAATGAAAGGATACATAAGTGTGTCTCATATTATGACCTACGTTCACTGCTCCTTTCCATTAAGCCTGATCCACACTTTCATGATGCTCTGGTATGATCTATAGCAACAATAGGTAGAGTTTTTCATGGGCGGGTCAGTCCATGGGCACGCCCACCCAACTCGCAAAAATAGTGGGCTAGGAAAAAGAATCTGTAAATTTGCAAAGGCCCGCCCACACTACAAGAAACAGGTGCTTAGGTGATATTTTTGTCACCCAAAGTCCATTTTCATCACCCAAACATTTGGACAATGAAAAAAATTCCGTCACCAACTCGTTGCCCTACCCTCAACACCTAGAGTTTCGGCAACAAAATTTTTATTTAGTTGCCCAATACATGAATTTTGGGCAACGAAAAGTTGGTTTAGGCGACGAATATATTTTCCATCGCATAGTTTTAGGTGACAAAATCAATAATATTTTTGCCACCCAAACATTTCTGATGCTATCCATGTGTTTGGGCAATTTGCTACAGCCCACGTTGATCATTGACCATGGGCATAAGGTAACTCCTGCTTGGAAGGAGTTTCCCTGACTCCCTGCGAAGATTGTCCCCTCTGGGTTCAACTGAGAAAGGACCTCGGTCTCCTCTCTCATCTTTGGAAAAAAAACTAACCAGTCCAGCTATAGTGGACCTATAGAATAAAGATGCTAGAAGATTTATCGGCCCACCACATCTGACACCCAAAGATCTCACGAGTATGCAGCGCTTTTTTTCTGGACGACCCAAAATCCTAGTTTGGGTTGGGGCCAAGACCCTATTAAAGAGCCCATCACACATCCCAAGAAGGTACACAGTAATTACTCATTTATTACGCATCTATTGCACTTTGCTCTCAGCATTAACTCACGAAGTACTCAAGTACGGGTGCATCATTTCACACTTTCTATTTGCCCCTCGGCCTACCTCATTGCCAAAATCCTCTTTGTTACCCTGAACTGACTTAGGCATCAGAGAACCGATCCCCGGATCATGCCAAGGGCAGTTCACGAACTTCTGTTTTGCATGTCACCTCGGATACCAATGAGATTACTTCATCATCTTTCAGTTATCATCCAATTGAAGCACTTCAATCCTTTGAGCTTCAAGGGTTGACTCTCAATCCCAAAAATATCTCTAACATTTGGTGATGTGTGTCGGGAGTGGCGAGCCAAAGTTTTATGATATTGAGAAATAACAAACACATCCAAGCATCTTCTCCCATTCAAAACATGTCTCACCAGAATTCGTCTTTCGCCAGTTTAACGAGAAGGAAGCCTTCTCCACCTCCTCCTGGTCCCATCACTCAAGAAGAACTTGCATCCCTCCAAGTGAACATCCTCGGAGACAAGCAGAAAATGTGTATCACTCTTCAGGAAACTTTCCTCAGTAACATGGAACAAGATCGATGCAAGGGGTATGGTAAGAAGCCCACCTCGGTCAACATTCGCGCTCCGGAAGGGAGAGAGGTCTCGCGATCTACCCAAGTCTTGAAATCTCCTCTTTTCCAGTTCACCCCGTCAGGATCGTTGACCTCTCTTTCCAAGGGGAGGAACTCAGAATGATACGGTGGACCGAACAACAAAGCAGCAAGAAGCCGGCTAGAGCTAAATCCGACCTCCGAAACAAGCTCAAGAGGATAACAAATTGGACAAAGCTAAAAGAGAAAAAGGCAGAGAAGTGAATGATCTGAGGACCCTTCTATGGTTCAACGAAGAAGAAAAAAGAGGCAAGAGAAGAATCATAGATCCCTTGGGCGGATACACAGAACCCTCGTGTAGATACTCCGACCTCGGAGGGACTTCGGACCTGAACATGCTAGTCCCTTTCATCGAAGAAACCATGGAGTACCCAATCTACCTCAACACGAGGATTGGGAAAGTGAAGAAGTACAATGAATCTACTTCTCCAAAAGAGCATATGTTAGCCTATGATGCCGCCATGATGACCCAAATCCGAAATGACGCAACCATGTGTCGTCACTTCACGGGAACTTTGGAAGGTCGCGCTGCGAAGTGGATGAACCACCTTCCTCAGAACACCGTTCACAGTTACCAGGAACTGTGTGAAATCTTCATGGAAAACTTCATGACTTGCGGGAAGACAGAGAAATGGTCCGAAGATCTTTTCAACATCAGTCAAGGCCGAAATGAGTTCATGAAAGACCGAAATGAGTTCGAATTCGACAAGAGGTTCAGTGATGAATGGTTGGAGATCACCAAACTAGACCCACTCATAGCCCGTGCAACTTACATGAAAAGGGATCGTCAAGGGGAGTGAAATCCTATGGGATTTTTAGCTCATGAAGCTTCAGGCCTGGAGTTTTCCTTATCTTATGTAGGAACTTATTCGTCCAAAGTCTTCACAACCTGGGAAAGGCCAGGTTGGGACAAAGTAACTGGCAATTACTAGTTCGACAAGTTTCGTGAAGGAAAGGCAGCTCAGAACGGGAAGCACGAAAAAAGGAAGGCTGGAACGTTGAACATTGATAAACCTATATTCAAGAGAAGTAGTTCAAATCAAAACGCAGGAAGAGGGGAATAAACTGGAGGAAAGCAGCAGTTCGATAGGAAGAAACCTAAGAGTCCAGCAGTAAACGAAATCTTGAATTGAAATCAGGAATAAGTCTTGAAAAAAAATAGATCCCAAACTACTGCCCGATCCAACTCCTATGAAGGAAGGTAACAGTAAGAGCTACTTCTTTAGCCATTACCATAAGGACAATGGCCACAGTACGAGGTGTTGCCGCAAGTTGGGAAGTCACCTCGAAAAACTAGCGAAAGAGGAAAATATCAACTCATTTTTGAAGGATGAGGCCGTTACCTCCATCTAGACGGACTAGGGTGCAGACAAGAGTTCGACCTCGGCTTCTGGCTCCTATGAAGTTAAAGTGATCTAAGGTAGTCCAACCAGTGGAGGATTGACGAATAAATCTAGAAACTCATCTAAAGTCTGTCGACCAAATCAGGTTGGTTCAGGAAGTCCCAAAGTTCGGGAAGCCGATCTACTCTGATGAGTCGGATGCAAGACCACTTCAGTATCTTCATGACGACCCGCTAGTGGTAGAGGTAAACAGCACGTAAAGGGTCCTCGTGGATACAAGGAGTTTGGTGGATGTCATCACCTGTGAATGCCTGAAAGACCTCAGATACGCTGCCAAAAAGGTCATCCCTATAAGCCATCCTGTAGTTGGCTTCGGAGGAAATCATGTTCTTCAAATAGGAAGCATACAACTACCCATAAGGGTGGGTGCAAAGAACAAATCTATATGCATCATCTCCGAATTCCTCTTGGTTAATGTTCCGGTGGCCTATAATGTCCTGCCCGGACGCCCCTCCCTTAACAAGATCAACGCACATATCAACATGGTCTTGTTGACTATGAGGCTCCATCGAGACGACGATAAAGTCGGGAAGATGTGTGAAGATCAAAATACAACTCAATTTTTCTACGTGCAATGCGTTAGTAGAAGCATGTTGGAGCAGAAGAAGGCTCCCACAAATAATAAAGAGCCTAAGTTAAGGAAAATAAAAAGAGAGAATCCCAAGGAACTTAGAGTCTTGGCCCCGAAGAAGGAAGAGGGAACCAAACTGAAAAAAGAGAAAGGAAAGGTCGTTCAATGCCTGATGATAGACATTCCCTCTTCCCAGCTCGTGGATGCAAGGATCGAGGAAAGGGAACGAGTCAAGCTCTTAGGGGGCAAAGTAGATGTCGTCTTGGACCTATCTCATCCAGAACGCGTCACATACCTTGGTGATGACCTGGACGAGCCCACTATGACAAAACTCTCCTCCCTACTGTGGGAATAACCGGACGTGTTCGCTTTCAGACCGATGAAATGTCCAGGATTAACAGGAAGCTCATGCAGCACACCCTCGGGCTAAATCCAAAGCTGAAACCTGTCAAGCAGAAGAAGAGACACCAAGGTGAAGAGTGCAACTGAGCCACAACTGAGGAAGTAAGAAAACTCCTTGAAGCCCAATTCATCAAGGAGTATCAATATCCAAAGTGGCTCGTCGATGTAGTGATGGTGAAGAAGGCGAATGAAAGTTGGAGAATGTGTTCTGATTACACCGATTTGAACAAAGCTTGTCTGAATGACAACTTCCACCTCCCACGGATCGATAAAATGGTATCCCCTATGAGCAGCCATCAACAGATGAGTTTCATAGATGCCTTCTCAAGGTACCACCAGGTCTTCATGAAGAAGCAAGACTAGAGTTCGACGACCTTCATCACCAATTACGGTGTATTTTGCTACAAAATGATGTCGCTCGAACTAAAGAATGCTGGGGTTACTTTCCAATGGTTAATCCACAAGGTGTTCAAAAACTAGATTGGAAGGAACCTGGAAGCCTATGATGACGACCTTATCACAAAGAGCGTCAAATCGTTCTACCACGTGGACGACCTAAGGGAAACCTTTGAAAACCTTGGGGCTAACCAGATGAAGTGGAACCCTAAGAAATGTGTATTCAAAGAGCGAGGAGGAAAGTTTCTTAGATTCATGGTCAGAAAAAGGGGGATCGACGCCAAGTCCAAAAAGGTACATGCAATGCAAGAGATGCAACCCCCAATGTGCATAAGCGGCGTACAAAAGCTAACATGTTGTATAGCCTCCGTAAATCGGTTCTTATCCAAGTCGGCCAACAAGTGCGCTCCTTTCTTTGAAGCTTTGAGGAAGGGAATGAAGTATGAGTGGGGAGAAGAAGCACAAGAGGCGTTCGATAAATTTGAGAACTACCTCGACCATCTACCGAGGATATTAATCCCCAATCCCGAAGAATAGTTGTACCTTTATCTCGTAGTGTCAGAAAGGGCAGTTGCTTCAGTCCTAGTTCAGCAAAGCGAGGGAGCCCAAGAACTAGTGTACTTCACCAGTTATGCATTGACTGGGCAGAATTCAGTTACACCACCCTGGAAAATTTTGCCCTCGACGTACTCATCAGCTCGAGGAAGTTAAGGACATACTTCCAAAAACATCAGATCATGGTCCTCACCAACCAACCATTGAAGAAAATAATGGGATAGCTTGAATCATCCGGCAGAACCCAAACCTAGGCTCACAAACCGACAGACTACGACATCGTCTACAATCCTCGTAGGGCAATAAAAACCAGGCCCTTGCAAATTTTGTAGATGAGATGACACCTTTAGATCATGTGTCCAGTTACTGGACCGACTCTTGGTCCATGAGCGTGGATGGCCCATCATGCAAGGCTGGAAGTGGAGCGGGAATCGTAATCACTTTCTCAAAAGGTGATATGTTTGAGTGCGGTCAGGTTCAAGTTGTATGCCTCAAATAATAAAGCGAAGTACAGAGCGCTCCTTGCAGGCGAGCTGCTGAAGCTAAAAAAGTAAAAGTCTAGATGGACTCTAAGCTCGTGCCTCCCATATATCCATTACTATGAGGCCTGAGGGGATGGGATGAAGGCCTATCTGGTAAAGATCTTTTAAGAGATCAGTGTCTAAAAGAAGTAATGCTGGAACATGTTCCAAGGTTAGAGAATAGCCATGAAGACGCCCGTGCTCGCCTAGGCTGTTCGTCCGTTGAAGGGCTGCACAGAAACATCTTTTGGGAAGAGGTAGAGAAGCGAAGTATCGAGGATAAAGCAACCATCACCATCTTAGACCGGTCATCTCCCATCATCTCTCTACTCCAAGACAACATCCTCCAAAGGATCCAAAAGATGATCGAAAAATCAAAGATAAATCCAAGTGGTTCGAGATGGAATGTTGTACAAGAAGAGTTTCACACATCCATTTTTAAAATGCGTCCCAAGGACCCAAGGGCAGGTTATCGTCAAAGAAGCGCACTGCCGCATCTGTGGAGCACATTAGGGTGCTAGGACGATTGCCCACAAAGTCCTTCGGCTGCGATTCAATTGGCCCATGATCCGAAATGATGCAGCCGAATTGGTAAAGAAGTACGATAAATGCCAATACTCCGCACCAATACCTCGATTGCCTTCAGCTGAGCTCACACCCATCCTGGACCCAATGCGTTTCCACCAATGGGGCATGGACATATTGGGACCCTTCCCGTTGGTAGCCAGACAACTGAAGTTTGTTACCATGGTCGTGGACTACTTCACAAAGTGGATCGACACACGAGCAGTAAAGGACACCACCATAGCGGATGTAAAGATGTTCATCCTAAGAAAAATACTCATGCGATTCAGAGATCCCAGGAAAATCATCTTCAACAATGGAAGACAGTTCGACATGCCAAGCCTAACTGACTGGCCAGAAGAAAATGGGGCAAGGCCAGCCTCACTTCAAAAGCTCAACCACAAACCAACGGCAAGGTCGAATCCAGCAACAACACCCTAGGATCAAGAAGAAGTTAGATGGAGTGAAGGGCTTATGGGCCGAGAAACTGACCGAGGTACTTTAGGCCACAAGAACCATGGAGAAAGTAATCACTGGAGAAACCACTTTCAGCCTCGCATATGGATTGGAAGTCGTCCTCCTGTTGGAGATCCATAATAAAAGTCCGCTGATCAAACACTACAATGCTGAGCAGAACTCTAAAAAGCTTTGAAATCACCTTAACTTACTACCTAAAGTCCGAGGAGATTCCCTTCTCCGTGCCAAGGTCAACAAGCAAACGATGACTTGGATGTTCAACCGACGAGTCAACATTAGAAGGTTCAACATTGAAGACCTCATGCGTAGGAAGATTCCTACGAGTCAACATTAGAAGGTTCAACATCGGAGACCTCATGCGGAGGAAGATGGAATCCGTGAGAAGGCAGAACGAAGAAGAAAAGCAAACCCTTAATTGGGAAGGGCCTTGTAAGTTTGCTAAAGTGATAAGAATGAAGACGTATCATCTAGAAACACCAGAAGGGAGAAAAGTTTCGAGGTCGTGGAACATCAACATCCTGATTCAATTCTTCATGTAACAACAAGCTCACCTCAGAGCTACCTCGGGGTAGGCACCCCCAAATAGCCTCATTTTTTTTTTATTTCAAAGGAACACATTTTGGAGTTACCTAGGGGTAGGCACCCCCAAATAGCCTATTATCTTTTTATTTTTAAAAGAACTCATCTTAGAGTTACCTCGGGGTCGGCACCCCCAAACAACCATGAATAAAAGTTTGTTTTTCTGTAAACCTGCATACATTCTTCTTTTCTGTTTGTCATCACACTGGAAAAATTAACACTCCTACCCTGAGGACCACTTGAAACACACAACCAAAAAAGACCCTACCCAGGGGGGAAATAAATGAACTACCCCACCCATTCGTCAGAGCAAATGACTTGTACGGTTCAATTAAGTGAACTTCTGTCTTGCAGTTTGGATTCCATATTAGCTCAACATTCCTTATTCATTTTAGTAGGGGCATAGGGGTGAAAATCCCGATGGACCTAAGATCGAACACCTCGGTCCGAGTTAATAGCTTAAACAATTAATTGCAAATATCTTTTAAAGAGTTAAAGACCTACCCATTATCATGTATCGTATGACGAAAATAGTTTCACATACGAACAAGGAACAAGAAGGCCAACACTTTTATCATGTTTTATAATTAGAGGGAGATCCATATGGACGACCTAGGGCATCTCTATTGCTAGGACTCGACCTCGACAGCCATAGATGACTCCGGCTGCTCGAACTCGTTACGTTGGTCGTCCGGACACTTCATGAATCCCTTACCCCAAGTAGATGGGGAAGGATTGGTGTTGATAGGGCCATATGTCCCAACCCTAGAGTTAGCCCTGAACTACTCCGCAGGTTGGTACTCCAGGAGTTTGGCCAACTTGGTCCTTATCTCCTGAGCAGCCTCGACACCTTTGGTATCCTCGGCCTAGTTCACCACCATAACAACCCAGATTGCCTTGAAGCCGACCTCCGACCCATAGACCTCCTTGAAGGGCTCTTCCAAGAGGGACTTCCTCTTCGTAGTGACCTCCTACACCTCTTGCTAGAGGGTACCAACCTCGAAAGACCTCTTCTACTCAAGATCAGCGAGCTTCTTCGCCATTGCAGAGAGCTTAGCCTAAGCCTTATCCTCGGCATTCTTCAGCTTCCCCTCCAGCTTGGAGATTTCGGCCTCCTTAGCTTACGTGGCTGCCTCATCTACTTTATGGCAAGCCAACTGTATCTCCACATAGTTCTTTATTCGAAGTTCCTCCACAATTTACAGCCGGCCCCTCAGATTGGTGTTCAATAAGTCAAAATAGGTCATGCTAGGTATGCAAAACAAAACAAAACAAAAAAAAAAGAAAAAAAAAGTAAAAAAAAAAAAAAGTCAAAAACTGAATTAAGAGGAAAGGCGAAGTAAAGACGTAAGAATTGACTATACCTCGTGGGACGCCTTCAGGGCCATCTTCCAGGTGATGGCCGATTTCGTCCCCATATCAAAAATGTCCCCCATAAGGACAAATCCCCGAGTGGCATACTCCACCATTGTCGTCTTCCCCTCCCTTGTACGGTACAAGTACTCTAGCAAAAGAAGAACCTCATCAGACCTCTCCATATATGAGTTCCATGATAATATCCAACATATAAATATGGCCTTCTTTTCATTCGGACATCATGAATACTCTAGAAAGACAACCCATAGTCCTTCATAGAAGGTTGTCACACCTTCACATTCGTTTAGGGGATTCCATCAAGTCTATCTCAACATAGACCACCCAGATCCTGATATACAAGCTCAACCTCAAAACTATCTAGCAGTAAATCCATCGAATACGTCATAATAGTACCACCCAAAGTATAGACATATGGATTAAATAAGAGCTTGAAGCTCAACTCACATCTTATCAATTGGTGAATTCATCAAGTCCGTCTCAATAGGACCAACCAAACATAGGGCTATGAAATCATTAGGAGTTTAAGCTCAACCTCCAATGTGCATATGCGTCATAAGGATGGCATAAGAATTCACAATAGGAGTCTACCATGGATTCTTGTGACCAATGAACCCTCGCGTCAACAAGGAGTGGTATCAACCATGAATTCCTCAACCAACAGCCTTTCGCCCATCCCTTTCAATGTCTCTAAAATCATCTTACAGTTTAATCATTTTGTTCAAAGGATCTTCTATGTTCCTCTCGGTTCTCGCTTACTCCATAGCGAGTACCCCATTCTCAATCAACTGCCTCACGGTATCATGTCTCAAGTGTATATGTCTCTTTTTACCATTATACACCTTATTCTTTGTTATACATAAAGCATCGAGTGACTCACAAAGTAGAGAAACATGGAGGAGTCGGTTTCCCCCACAATGGGATGTCATCTAACAATTTTCTTAATCACTCGGCCTCTTGACCAGCTAGGTCTAGAACTACAAACTCAAACTCCATGGTGGAAAGTGCTTTGCACGTCTGCTTGGCAAACTTCCACGAAATTTCAGCCCTACCCAAAGTAAAGACCTAACTACTAATGGAGCTTACCTCATCAGTATCAGTCACCCAGTTTATATTGCAATACCCCTCTAAAATAGCAGGAAAACTCACAGTGTAGACTCGAATCCATTGTACTTCTTAAAAACCTCAATAATCGTTTAAGAGCGTCCCAATGGTCCTACTGGGATTATGGGTGTACCTACTAAGTCTAGTCACTGTGTAGGCTATGTTAGGTCGAGTACAATTCATAAGACACATAACACTCTCAATTATCTTAGCATACTCAGATTGCGAGACACTAGGTCCATTGTTCTTCACTAATGGTATGCTTATATCATATGGAGTTCAAACAAGTATCACATCATAGCTATCAAACTTTTTCAATACTTCCTCTACATAATGGGATTGGGATAAGGTGAAAGACCTTCAATTTCTTGTCACTTTAACTCTCGAAATTACATCAACTTCACCCAAATCTTTCCTTTCAAAACGAGAGGACAAAAACCTTTGGTTTCTTTAACCGCATCTATGTGTGTTCCAAATTATCAGCATGTCGTCCACATAAAGACAAATGATAACCCAATGGGAACCAAAAATCTTGGGTACACACGTATTCGACCCATTGCCTAGAAGCCCAAAACCAAGCTTATTGTTATGAATTTTTTCAAACCATTGTATTGGAGCTTGCTTTAAACCATAAAGAATTTCTTAAGCCTACAAATCTTATGCTCCTGACTGGGAACAACAAATATTGGTGGTTGTTCCATATAAATTTCCTCTTCCAAATCGCCATTTAGAAAGACAGCTTTCACATCCATTTGGTGAACTACGATGTTGTGAATAGAAGTTAAAGCAAACAAAGCTCGAATGGTGGTCATCTTAGTCAAAAGAGAATAGGTATAAAAGAAATTATCTCCAAACTTTTATGTGTATCCTTTAACCACAAGTTGTTCCTTAAATCTTTCTAGGGTACCATCTGTCCTAAGTTTCCTCTTGGAAACCCATCTACAACAATTGACTTTAAAACATTTAGGCAAGTCTACTAATTCCCAAGTGTTGTTAAACATAATAAACTCTAATTCACTATTTATAGCATCTCTTCAGAAACTAACATCTATGCAACTCATGGCTTCCTCATATGTTTTAAGGTCCTCCTCCTCAATCATATTGGCATAAACTAGAGATTCACAAATTTGATCAATATCCTCAATCTCAGCTATGAATGGACTAATATAATCAGGACCAAAACTAGTTTCCTTTCTACGTCTTTTACACATTCTAATTTTAGTTCAAAATCTACATTAGAAGTAGGAAAAGACAGAGGTAAAGATGCAAAATAGAACTAGACACATCATCTGATACATCTCGAGAAGCAATAGCAGAAAGATCATCATTTTTCTTCAAAGGAAAAATATGTTCAAAAAACTCAATATCTCGAGACTTACACATAGATCTATCACTTAAACGTATGAACCTATAAGAAGCACTATTTTGTGGATAACGCACAAAAACACAATCCATAGTCTTAGGTCCAATAGTGGTCTACCGAGGATCGGGCATTCTAACATTTGCAAGACAACCCCACACTTTCAAATAATTTAGGTTTGGTGCGTAACCTTTCCACAATTCATATTGGGTCTTAACTAGGTTCTTTTGGGGCACTCGGTTTAGAATATTATATGCTGAAAGTACAGCTTCCCCTGCATGTTGTCACGCAACCCAGAACTCATAACTTTCTTAATGGTTTTGCCTAATTCCCTCAAACATCTTTCCAGCCTTGTCTTTGGTCCTAAGTAGGTAGACGCTAGTAAACTTCGAATGATCATCCACAAAGGTGATGTAAGACCTTTCACCATCTTTAGATTTTGTGTTCCGAAAGTCTTCCAAGTCACTATGAATTAACTCCAACAATTCAGTTTTTGGGTCATGGGTTTAAAGGATTTCTTAGCAAATTTAGCCTCAACACAAACTTCACATTTATCAAAACCATCATTAATTGTGTTAGGAAATAGGTCCAAGCTCTTTAACCGTTTAAGAGCATTAATACTCATGTGACCTAATCTACCATGCCAAAGACTAAGAGACTCAACAATATAAGTGGACGTAGAATCTCCATTAATAACCTTTGGAGTAGAAACAATAGTCTGCAAGACGAATAAGCCCCCACTCAAATAACCTTTGCCCACATAATCTCCATTGCGGATCGATACAAGTTTATCAGCCTCAAAGACTAACTGAACAATAGCCTTATTAAGAAAAGCACCTGAAATTAAATTTCTATGCATAGAAGGCACATAAAACACATTCTGCAAAGAAAAAGATTTTCTAGAAGTTATTTTGAGAAGAATCTTCCCTTTGTCTTGCACTTCCGAGCTGCTGGAGTTTCCCATGAACACTTGCTCACCTCCTTCGATCTTCTTGAACTCATTGAAAATGTCCATGTTGGCACAGAAGCGTCATGACGCACCAGTACCCATGACCTACTCGGCATCATTCTCGATTAGGTTTACCTCAGAGACGACAACAACAATGATATCCTCTATTTCAGCAAGGTTGGATTGACCCTTGGGTTGCTCCTTGTTCGGAATCTTGGCAACATCATGGCGATGGAAACACTGGTTTTCCTGCAGATGTAGCTTTTGATTTTGTTGTTCTTCTAATTCTTCCCTATTTTTTGGAAGTTACCTGCCTTCTTGTTGGGCAAGTTTGACAATTTCTGATTCTTCTTGAAACCACCAGCACCATTGGAATACCTATTGCCTTTTTCACCTAAAGACTCAAAAAGGTTAGCCTTAATAGAAAGTTCTGTGACAAAGATAAAACTTTATCCTTGAGGCGTTTTGCCTCTTCGATCTTCAGGGTGAAGTCATGCTTCTTGTGTTTGAGATGACTTCGATATTCTTACCACAATTCTGGAAGCTTATAGATTAGGACGTTGTCTTTATCCCTTCAGCCAAAATATCAGTAACCAGATTTTGATACTTGTTAATTTGTTTCATGATGGACTTCTCGTTGTCCACCTTGAAGTCGAGCCACTCCCCGGTCATGTACTTACGCATTCTGTCATCATCAGCTTCTTACTTCTTATCCAGAGCCTCTCAGATTGACTTGGAAGATTTACTAGTGTAGGTAAATCGAAAAAGGATCTGACATGTGACAGAGCACATGTCCTCAAACAGATTGTTGTCTTTTTCGTACTTCTAGGCAGCATCAGTCTCGACCTTACCATCAACCATACCCTTGGATTCAGCCGTTGGGGTAGCGTTGACAACGATAACAGTAAAGGTTTATGCAGTGTCTAAGGCATGAGGGTAGTTGAACAGCACGTAGTCAATTTCGAGTTGTTCAAAGCCATTTAGTAAGCATTTTCTAGGACCAATGTTTGTAATTGTTTCCATTAAGATCACGCATTTTTGAGAAAACGACAAGGGTTTTGGAGAAATTGGAGATTATTTCTGTAGTTATACTAGCAGTACTAAAAATTGTTTCTAAGTTGTTGGAAAGTAATGTACTATATTGGCGAAATATAAATCAAACGAAGAACTGAATGTGGGCCAAAAAGTTGATGTGTTTGTATATTGTTTTGTGGTATAAATCACTGCCTTGGAAACGTTTTTTCTACAACTGGTGTAGTTCTAAAACCGGCGTTGTCCCCCTAGGTTCGCATAGTTCTATCCAGTCTCGTACACCCAAGATGACGAAGATGGAACTCGCTGAGATGCTCAGTGAAGATGAAGAAGAAAAGAGAAGAAGAATATAGTTTTATGTGTATCAAATGAACCATAAAACACCCAATAAATTATAAGGGGGAGCCAAAAAACCATCCCACTAAATTAGGCCATTAATACCCAATATGGTTGTTAATGTGAGGAGAACCAATGCATTAAAAGCTTGGTCAAGAACTGAAATAGGAAAAACGGCTGGTCAAGTGACTTAAAGAGCCCCATATGATTCGGCCCTCAAATCACCACGGCCAAAAAGGTAGCTCCACCCCACCGTGGACGTCTCATGAACGCAAACGGAATCGAGCTGAGTTGGACGAATGGTGGCGGCAGCGCGCGTGTAGGGATTCCTTAGACCTGCCCAACAAGCATGGTATAGAGTCAACTTAACTTGACCTATAAATAGAATGCGTCCATATATAAATATATGAAAGCTCTCCCAAACCACCAATGTTGGACTCTTGAAAAACACAAATAGGCAAATGAGAAAGAGAAAAACACAAGCAAATGCCAACCTTTGCATACCAATAGTAATATCAGTATGTCACCCATCAAAATTATCCATTTAATGCAACTTCATGACAATGGGTCCCAGTCAGCTTGTAACCGTGGTTGACAATATAACGTAGGATTTCCATCTCCACTAATCATGTCGATTTGCTAAGATTGGAAAATTAAAAAAATCTAAAATGTAGAATTATATTTATGACTTAGAAGTTACTTAACAAATAGTTAAGGAGACGTCAATTCTACTAACTTTATGTATAATATCATTAATATGCTATAAGAGTTTTAAGTGATGGCTACGTATATAAAGAGGTTGTATGCCATTTACATATCGAGTTTTATTAAAGTTCAGCTACGCTTATATTTTCAACAACTACATGTAACACTTTAGCCTTAAACAGTGACATGGCGTGGGCACCTTCTTCTCCCCAGCCAGTAGAACTAAAGTTGGTCATGGCACTCATGACTTCATTTCATTACAGCAACAAAATCTTTCACAGTTCAACTCAAATCATATTAGAAAATCTAAAAATTTTGGGAAAAAAATTGCAGAAGGAAATAAACAAAAGGAAAGAAGAAGACTGAGATTGTTAACATATATCATTTAACCATGCAGACAGGCGACAACAAATATTACAAGCGGGCTAGCTCGAACGTTGCTTCCACAAACTAGACACAAAAAACCAAGAAGTGCAAGTTAAGTTTTGGTGATACGACAAATAAATAGCCGAACACATGAAGTGAATTTCCTATGCTTTTCCCGCTAGTAAAACGTAAAAAATCATTAAGCTTAAACATTGTCCAAACAGGGTACGAAAGAAAACATTTTTCTCCAAATAAAAGAAATTAGTATGAAATGTGTTTGGGCCATTTCCTTTTGCCCACTTTGACCATTAACTATGCGCCGATTTTGTCGTTGACAAAGGATAACGAGATTACTTCATTTCGGCTGGAGGAATTCCCCGGACACCCAAGGACGGCATCTTCCCATCATTCAGTTGAGAGGGGACCTTGGCCCCCAGCCTTCTTCTCGGCAAGGTACTTATCATCTCAGCTCCAGCAGGCTTGCCCAAATGATGTCGTCGGCCAACTGGGGGCCATGGGTCTCGGAGAACACATTCCATCTCCTGCTTCGGCGGCCCAAAATCTTAGCTAGGGTTGGGGGCAAGACCTTACAAAAGAACCCATCACGCATTACAAGAATGTACTCATTAGTTATTCATTCATTGCACTTAACTCTCGGCATTAACTCCGGAGCACCTTGAGTGTGAAGTGAATCTTATACTTTCTATTTGCTCCTCGACCTACCTCATGGCCAAACTACTTTAAGTTATCTCGAAATGACTTAGGCATCGGGGAACAGATCCCCGGACCACGCCGAGGGCAGTTCACGAGTTTCTATTTTTTAGGTCACCACAGATCTAGACAGAAGCACTTTGTCATCTCTCTATTCTCATTCAACCAAGGAACTTCAATCCTTTTATGTCAAGGATCCAATCTTAATCCAAAAATACCCAAAAATATTTGGTGCAGTCTATGGGGAGTGGCAAGCCGAAGTTGTATGAGATTGAGAAACAGTAAACACATTCAAACACCTTTTCACATTCAAGCACCTCCTGGTCCCGTCACTCGAGAAGAGATCGTGACCCTTCAGGCAAACATTCTTGGAGATATGCAGAAGATGTGCATTACTTTGAAGGAGAATGTCCTTGGCAACATGGGAGAAGACGAAACAAGGGGCAAACTAAGAAGCCCACCTTCGCTAATATTCCCACTCCGTGAGGAAGGAAGGTCTCAAGATCCACCCAAATCTTGAAATCTTCCCCTTTCTAGTTCAGCCAATCAGGTTCATCAGCCTCTCGCTCCACGAAAAACAAATAATCCAAACACAACTAGCTCAAGGCGACCAGATGACGGTGGACCAAGCAGCAAGGCCACGAAAATCTTAGCTACAGCTAGATTCAACCTCTAAAGCGAGCTTGAGAGAATAAGAAGGGAGAAAGCCGAGATAGAAAAGGGATGAGAGAGAAATGACCGCAGAACCCTTCTGAGATTCTAGGAGGCAGAGAGCGAGAAAGAGAGAAGGAAACAAGAGAAGTATCACAAATCCCTTAGCAAATACTACGACATAGGAGAGACCTCGGACCTAAACACGCGGGTCTCCTTTAGCGAGGAGATGGAATACCCAATCAGCCTCAACAAGAAGATTGGGAAGGTGAAGAAGTACAATAGGACCACCTCTCCGAAAGAGAATCTTCTAGCTTATGATGCAATCATGATGATCCGAATCTGAAATGACGCAAACATGTGCCATCACTTCATTGGAACTCTAGAGGGCCGCACTCTAAAGTGGATGAACCATCTCCCCAATAACAATGTCCACATTTATAAGGAACTATGTGAGATATTCATGGAAAACTTCATGACTTACGAGAAGACGGAGAAGTGTCTCGAAGACCTGTTCAACATCACCTAAGGTCGGAACAAATTTATGAACGACTTCGATAAGAGGTTCGATGACGAGTGTCTGGAGATCACCAACCTCGACCCAATCATAGCCAGCGTAGCAAATGTCAAGGGGATTGTCGAGGGAAGTGAGATCTTGAGAGACTTCGATAACATGAAGCTCCAGGGGCAAAAGCTAACCTTGCCCTATGTCCGAGCCTATTCATCAAAACTCTTCACAGCCTAGGGGAGGTCAAGAAAGGACATGATAACAAGCAACTACTGGCAAGACATGTTCCACAAAGGAAAAGAAACTCGGCAAGGAAAGAGTGACAAAAGAAAAGTTGAGACCTTGAACATTGAAAAATTGAAGTTCAAAAGAAGCAGCTTTAGTCAGGAAGTAGGAAGAGGAGGACCAAATGGAGGAAGAAAACATTTCAACATTAAGACACCGAAGAGTCTTACGGTAAACAAGATCCTAAACTACAATTAGGAAGAGGTCTTGGCAAAGATCAACCCAAAATTGCTGCCCGACACAACCTCCATGAAGGAAGGGAACAACAAGAGTTACTTCTTCTGTCATCACCATTAAGGAAACGGCCACAGCACAAGGTTTTGTTAAGAGTTGGGAAGCCATCGAGAAGTTGGCAAAGGAGGCAAGATCAACTCCTTTCTCAAAGATAAAGTCATTACCTTTATCCAGCTATACCAGGGGGTAGAGGAGAGCTCAACCTCGACTTCCGACTTTTACAAAGTAGCAGTTATATCTAGTGGTCCAGCTAGCGGAGGATTGACGAACAAGGCTATGAAAGCTCATCTGAAATTCCTCGATCAAATCATGTTGGTCCAAGAAGTCCCAAAGTTTGGGAAGACGATATACTTTAATGTTTTCGATGCAAGGCCACATCAGTTCCCTCATGATGATTCACTGGTAATAGAAGTGAAAATCGCGAGCACCTTAGTGAAAAGGGTCCTCGTAGATATACGAAGTTCGGTAGACATCATCACATATGGATGTTTGAAAGACCTTGGATACGCTTCTAACAAGGTCATCCCTATTAGCTACCTCATAGTGGGCTTTGAAGGAAACCAAGTTCTTCCAATAGGGAGCATACAACTGCCCGTAAGGGTATGAGCTAAAAACAAAGCTTGTCGCATTGTCTCTAAGTTCCTCGTAGTTGATGTCCCACTAGCATATAATGTGCTACTCGGACGCCCCTCTCTCATTAAGATCAAATCATACATCAGTTTAGGTCTTGTTGACAATGAAGTTTAATCGGAACGACGGCGAGGTTGGAAAGGTATGCAGAGATAAGAAGACACCTCGGCCTTGTTACGTACTATGCCTCAGTGGAAGCACGTTGTGGCAAAAGGACGCTCCCACGGCCTACAACGAGCCTAAGTCGAATAAAAGGAGAAGAGAAAATCCTAAAAAACTCATAATGTTGGCCCTGAAAGAGGAAGAGGTAGCCAAGCCAAAGATGGAAAAGGGGAGCGACGCCCAATGCCTGATGATTGATGTTCCTCCATCTGAGGTAGTAGATGCAAGGATTTAGGAAAGAGAGAGAGTCAAGCCCTCAAGGGGAAAAGTGGAGGTCATCCTAGACTTAGCTTGTCCGTAACGCGTCACTACTCTACTACGGGAATATCAAGACGTTTTCGCATTCGGGCTGGATGAGAAGCCCAGGATTAGTAGAGAACTCATGGAGCATAATCTCAGGATTAATTCAAAATTGAAACCCGTGAAACAAAACAAGAGACATCTGGGCGAGGAACGCCTCTGAGCTGCAGCTAGAGCTGTTCAGTGGTTCGAATTGGCCCCGATTCGATTCGGCCTGATTCGAATTTTGATCCATTCGATTCGATTCGGAAGTAATTTTGATTAGAATCGAATTCGATTCGTTGGCACCCGGTTCGAATATGGTTTTAGATTTTCAAGATTCGCAAATCGATTCGATTCGACCCATTTAACAAACTAATTCAGTTCGGTTCGTGAATTCGGTTCACTTCGGCTCGCAATTCGGTTCAAATCAGCTAGTACTAGTCAAATCCAGGTAAAACCTTGATCCAATGAACCGATTGTACTATATGAAGCTTAGCTGTAGGGCTTGTG
>ONZA01006549.1:3272-14302 GCA_900322205.1 Kewa caespitosa
ATAAATTAAATCAATTAAAATAATTTGAAAAATAATTTTTAAATATTAAAAATATTACGGATATTACATGACCGCATCCCAGTGTTCCTGAGGAGGAGATTGCATAAATTGAGACAGGACATGCACTGAGTAGCTGAGATCCGGACGGGTGATGATGAGATAAATGAGGCGACCCACTAGGCGTCAATATGATGAAAGGTCGGATAGTAATGAGCCAGAAGCAAGATCAAGTTGATGATTAGTCTCCATGGGAAACATGACAGGTTTTGCACCAAGTAGACCAGTTTCCTTGATGATGTCGAGAGCATATTTGCGCTAAGGAATAAACCATCAGCATTGCGAGCCACCTCAATGCCAAGAAAGTACTTCAACTTACCAAGATCATTCATGTAAAACCATGAACTAAGATATGCCTTAAGATGAGCAATGGCCGCATTATCATTCCCAGTAATCACAATATCATCAACATAAACCAGAACACATAGAGACGAACCATTACGTTGAAGTGAGAACAGAGAATAATCAGCATAAGATTGTGAGAAACCATACACTTTCAAGGTGGTAGCAAGCTTAGAGAACCAGTTACGAGGGGCTTGACGGAGCCCATAAAGCGACTTACGCAAACGACACACAAGACAAGGTCAATCGGTTCAAAAACCCGGAGGAGGACACATGTACACTTCTTCATGCAAATCACCATGTAGGAAAGCATTATGCAATTCCAAACAATGAGCAACAACAACTACTAAGAGAGTACGAACAATAACCATCTTTGCATCAAGAGAAAATGTCTCATAAAAATCTTTCCCTTCTTCCTGACTGTTTTCACAACACACAAGATGCGCTTTATGGTGCTCATGACTATCATCAGAGTGAAATTTGGTGTGATAGACCCATTACAGGGGATAGAACGGTTACCCGGAGGTAAGGGCTCGAGAGTCCACGTTCGATTGAGCTCAAGAGCCTTAATCTCTTTGCACATACCCTCGCGCCACTCGGTTGGACTATACTTCTCTGTAACTAGAAGACTCAACATTAGCAATAACAATAGCAAGAAACGTCCGATGAACAACAGAGAACTTATCATAAGTAACAAAAGAAGCTAAGGGATACAAAGTACCTGAAAAAGCTAGAGGAGCAGGTGTAGCGGTGTCTATGTTCAGGATTGAGTTGCACATGTAATCACGAAGACGGACGTTGGCCTGGTTGATGCGTTGCCACGGCCCAATAAAGCACGAGCATTGGTACTCACAGGGGCAGAGCTACCCCTATCCAAAGAGGAATTCCACCTATCCTGTATAGGTGGCACGGGCATGGATCAGTTCCCTGGGACAGGAGTTACGCACTGGGATGCAATGGGGGGACCATTCCCTAAGTCACAAACTTGAGTAGCATTCTGTTCAAGGGAACCGATCCTTGGGACAGCAACAAGAGTAGAATATTGAGGAGCATTCTGGTTAAGGGAACCACTCTCTGGGACAGGTTCATGAGAAATATCTTGAGGAGCATTCTGGTCAAAGGAATCGTTCCCTGGGACAGGGGCTAAGGGTGGCACGACAAACTCAAACTCATCATCCACCGATGGAGGTTGACTAGAAACAACCAAAGAGTCCGGAATTGGAGTGACATTTGCAAAAAGAAACTCATCTTCAATAAACTTGAAATCATGAGAGTTGAAAATCTTTTCAGATTCCGAATCATAAAACTTCCAACCTTTAACACCATGGGTGTAACCCAAAAACACACACTTTCGACCATGCTCCCTGAACTTAATTCTATCACTAGACATGTTATAGGCATAGCACAAGCACCCAAAAACCAGAGTATGTTTGTAAGCAACGGTACACCCATACAACAATTCATGCGGAGATTTTCCATCATTAAGCAGGGATGGAGTGTGGTTAATCAAATAAGCAGCAGTGAGAACAAATTCACCCCAAAAACTTAATGGGTAGACTAGCCTGAAATTTCATAGATCGTGCTACATTCAAAATATGACGGTGCTTGTGCTCAGCAAGACCGTTCTGCTAAGGAGTACCAACACACAAATGTTGGAATAATACTCCAATGGAATCAAAGAATGGTCGTAGTGTACTAAACTCCGTCCCATTATCAGTGCTCACAATTTTGATAGTCTTAGAATACTGATTTTGAATCATAGCACAAAAATTTTTGAAACATGTTGGGAACATCACTCTTACATGCCAAACAAATAAACCCAAACATGATGACAAAAATCATCCACTATAGTAAGAAAATAGTAGGCCCCACAAGTGGAAACTTGCCTATAAGGTCCCCAAACATCAATATGAATAATCTCACACAAATCAGTGGCACGACTGTTGCTAGAGAGAAAACATCACGAGTCTTTTTGGCCCGAAGACAAACATCACAATCTCTAAAATTAGATAAACCACCACTAGATACGACAGGAAGTAAACTAACAGCACGTGAGGATGGATGCCCCATGGAACGATTCCATAAGGACAAGCTAGAGATCGACCGAAAAGAGGTTGTCACGACATTGACATGAGCAGCACGAGCCATCGAACGCCGAAGGACATAGATGCCAGCGGACCGTTCACCCACTCCAATCAGCTTCGTTAAAGTGCGTTCCTGTATTACACAAACTTTACTGTTACTCACAAATTGTCCACCAATATCATCAAGAATATATGTAATAGAGATCAAGTTGCATTCCAATTGAGGAACGAACAACACTTGTCACAAGAAAAGCCCGTTACCGAGATTAACTTCACCAACAAACTTAGCAGCGGAGACAGACCCATTAGGGAGACGAACACTAACATGAGAGATTTCAACAACATTAGACAAATATGACTGTTGCCCTGTCATGTGATAAGAAGCACCAGTATCCATGATCCAAACTGACAAGAGAGACTTACCCACAAGCTTACCAGACGAAGAAGGTTTATTAGTGTTCAGAAAAGAAAGCAATGAATCCCATTGGTCTAAGGAGAGAGTGGGCAAAGGAGTACCACCGAATGCACTGTTAGCTGAGCCAATGATATTGGTGTCGGCTTGAACTGCATTTGCTTGCGCCGTGGAATCGCGCCCTCGGCCGCGTCCACAAACAGAAGAGTTGCGGCCAACACGACCACGACCCCAAGAGGACGAACCCCAATTACCGCTACCAGTATCATCGTCGGGAAACCCAATAATCTCATAACGATTCTGAACTTCATGACCTTCACGCTTGCAATAAACACACATGGGGCGGGAGAGACTACGAGACTCACCATGGGTGGCTGGAGCAAGACCCAAACCAGAAGAAGAAGAGGCAGCCGCTGCTCGAACACTAAAGCCAACAGCGTCGGCATGTTCATCCCTCGTACAACCCACCTCGTGATGTGTTTCCTCATGAGCAACAATGTTGTAAGCCGCATCAAGACCGGGAAGGGGTGCGCGACTCAAGATGTTAGAACAAGTGGTTTCATAAGCGGCACGGTCTTAAACCCATAAGAAACCTATTTAGTTGTTCGATTTCACGCTCACGATGAACAAATTTTGCGGCATTATGAAATACACAACGTCCACACGTGCATGCAGGATCCTTGATATAACCACCAAGATCATTGTACAGAGCCTTGAAAGAACCAAAATAGCCGGGAACGGAAA
The DNA here is from genome assembly GCA_900322205.1 of Kewa caespitosa. Classification (NCBI taxonomy): domain Eukaryota; kingdom Viridiplantae; phylum Streptophyta; class Magnoliopsida; order Caryophyllales; family Kewaceae; genus Kewa; species Kewa caespitosa. Next base: position 6,912 of record ONZA01006549.1, read on the forward strand.
GACCCACTTGAGACAAATCATGAATTCGCTCGTGTAGTTGATGAAGACGCATTGGATAGAAAACGGCGTAATGATGATTCAACTCGGACCATAACTCGTACACACTGGACTTGTAACGAACATGGATATCGGGACCTAGGGTTTGCATGATCCAACCTTGCAACATGACGTTGATGGGTTTCCATTCAGCAATGTTAGGATCATCCGTGGCAGGCTTCGTCACGATGCCGTCAAGGAAACCATCCTTGCGTTTAGCAGCGAAGGCATGCTCGATGTTAGAGGCCCATTCAAAGTAGTTTCCTTTCCTTCAATCAGGAATTTCCAGGTTGCTACACTCGTATTTCAGACTACGTGGATGAGAAGTGCTGGAAGAGACTTTGAGGAGAACTCTAGATAGAACTAGACCGGGAACATCAGATGGATGAAGATAAAACGAGGACTTGTAGTCCTTTTCGGTTTTGTCACCGATGGGAGGTTTGTTGCTGGCTTCAGCCATGGACGACGGTAGAGGGGGGTGGGTACGGTTGGGGATTTGTGTTTAGGGTTTTAGGGCTGTAGGATAGATTTAGGCTAATACCATGTAGAGACAATGAACTGAAGAGCTTGACTTTCTCATTCACTTGACATGTATTTATACACATACAAAAGAGGCCCAAACTGACTTTAGGAAACCCTAGAATATAAATAATATTCACAAAATATATGTACCATAAATACAATATTCCTACAAATCAAAACATGCTTAAGGATGATCTCTAAAACGCATACGACATGGTGGAATAGCCATTGAGAACAAATTCTGAGAAACTTTCTTCTCAGTTTCTGTTTTAAGTTTTAACTAACGATGTCCCTACTAAGCCTTTACCAGTCTTGGAGAGGTTTCTCCCTCATTTGTCATCTTTACTATGGAATATTGGAACGAAAAATCAAAGGGATTGGGTGAGAAACCTATTGGAATTATCATCCTAAATGTCCTGAACTGCAAATCACTCGCTTGGATTTGCAGTTGATCTCCTATTGTTTTGTAGGGAATATCTCATAGAGGGTTCAGCTGTTGCATGATTGTTTTGTGAAATTCTCCCAAGCTTCTCATCTGAATACCGACTTATCTAAGGGTTCAACTTATTTTTGGGGAGGCTCATCTGTTGTTGCTAAAGTGCAAGTCCATTTCTGTTAAGCGTATTCTGTTGGTAATTTACCTGTCACACAGACTTCCAAAAAGCTTAACATAATACATTGCATCAGTGTCCGCCCTTAATATAAATAACACATAACTCTTGGAAGGATAAACCCATATTTTCTGGTATGCACTTAAAGAGGATTCTATGTAGCCTACAAACTCTTTGCACACAAGTCTTTCTGTTATCCGGACGAGTTGGCACTTGATTGATCTTCTTGTAAGATATTTCTTCAGACTGGCGATGATTGTAAGAATAATGGGTGAATCAATGATTTCAACTAAATAGAATTGTTGTGCCGTGGTAGATGACCACTGCCTTGAAAGCAATTACGACCCGACTATGGTGCAATCCCCTAGGCCGGTTGCTCCTCAAGGTTAACACGACGTCCCTTACAATGGTGCACTCGAGGGTAAGGTAATGGAGCTTGCATATAACAATATACCTAGAGTTATATATAGAGAGAGAACATGGATGAAGACATATCTTATTCATTCAAAGAATAGGAAGAGAGGATCAGTTTTTTATAGCATAGAAACTGACCGTTACATGCTTGGTTTAAGGAAGTAATCAAGACACTAAATACGAGCCATAATGCGAGATTAAAGACTTAGTCAAATAACGAATCTGGACACTCAATTGAAATAGTCCAGTCAACATATTATTAGAAATGAGCCGGTATTCCAATAAAACCCCACAAATGGGGAACGAGGATTAAATAATAATTATGGGTAAAAGAGAAGGCATTAAACGCTTACATGTCAATATCTTGCGATTGAATCAACACGTAGTGAAGTGAGGAAACAACAAAGTTCAAAGTGAGTGAACGAATCTTCAACTCAATTGATCTCGGTTGAGACCCCCATGACACGCGTTACCTCCTAAATCTCCGTAAACTCCGTGATACAACACTTCGCGCCTTTAAGGCCATGCGCTAACCTTGGGATTCATGAATGCTCTAGAAAGAATGCCCATGTCTTTCATATTGGTCAGCCAAACCCCCACATTCACGTAGGTGGATCCATCAAGTGCGTATCTATAGCACCACCCAAACGGGTTATGGACTATCCATTAAGAGTTTAGAGCTCATCCTAGGTGAACCTATCAAGTGTGTCTCAAAAGAACCAACCGTAAGGGATATAGGTTCATTGAGAGCATGAGCTCACCTTATCAAACAATCAGGCGGTAACTGCATCAAGTTCGTCTCAAAAGGACCACCCAGTAGGGCAATTGAATTATTAAGAGCTCAAATGCTCAACCTCACAAGTTGCACTAAAACATGCCATATGGATAGGAAAACTAGTGCATAAAGGACCTATATGACTTTTCATGTTTTCCTCACTCAATGGGTTAACCGCTTAAGCCCCATCCCCCTCGACGTTTCAGTAACCATCCTACGAATTAATCCATTTGTAAAAGAATTCGCTTAGTTTTTCTCGTATCTTATAAGCTCTAGTGATATTACTCCAGTCTTTAGGAGTTGCTACACCACACTATGCCTTATGTGGATGTGCCTTCTTTTGCCATTATACACACTATTTTTGGCAACTTCGATCGCGAATCGCAAATCACAATGGAGAAACATAGGTGTAGCCTGTCCCCCCCCACATGGGCACATATGCAAGCAAGTTCCTCAAGCAGTCAGCTTCTTGACTGGCTAACTCAAGACCAATGAACTCTGCTGTCATGGTGGAGCGAGCTATACAAGTCTGTTTGGAAGACTTTCACGAAATAGCACCCCCACCCAAAGTAAACACATAACCACTAGTGCAACTTACTTCATCAATATTCGATGCCCAGTTTGCATCACAATATCCTTCTAATGCAGCAGGAAATTTTCTAAAGTGCAAACTTAGGTTCGTTTTGCCTCTCAAGAATTTAAGCAAACGATGAAGTGCATCCCAATGTTCACTGCTAGGGTTATGGGCCAAATGACTAAGTCTACTCACTGTGTAGGATATGTCAGGTCTCGTATAATTCATGAGGAATATCACATTCCCGATAATTTTGGCATGCTCAGCTAGTGAGACACTCTCACCCTTATTCTTTCTAAGTGCAATGCTAGAATCATAAGGCGTTTTCGCAGGTGTGACATCAAAACTGCTGAACTTCTTTAGTACTTTCTCAATATAATGAGACTGGAACAAGGAGATACCACTTTCACTCTTGGTAATCTTGATCCCTAGGATCACATCAGTTTCTCCCATATCCTTCCTATTGAAATATGAAGATAAAAATCTCTTAGTCTCATTAGTAACTTCAATGTTATCACCAAATATTGACATGTCATTCACATAAAGAAATATAATCACACACTAAGAACCAACTACATTTGAATACACAAATGAATCAGAGGCATTAACTTCATACCCATCTTTCACCAAGGTACTATCAAACATTTCATACCACTATTTAGGAGCCTTCTTTAGCCCATACGAGGACTTGCTAAGTCTACGTACCTTGTCTTCCTGTCCAGGAACCACAACTTCCTTAGGTTGCTCCATAGATATATCTTCATCTAACCCCATTCAAAAAGGCAGTTTTTACATCCATTTGATGTACAAGAAGGTTGTGAATGGCAGCTAAGGCAATAAGAGACCTAATAGTGACTATCTTGGTCACGAGTGAATAGGTATCAAAAAAAGTCTACGCCTTTCTTTTGTGTAAAACCTCTAACTACAAATCTAGCCTTAAACTTTTCTTTGGATCCATCAGGTCTTCTCTTTCTCTTGAAGATCCACTTACCACTAATGGCCTTACTATCTACAGGTCGGTCCGCAAGATCCCAAGTATGGCTAGACATAAGTGAATCTATTTCACAGTTAATTGCTTCTTTCCAGAAACGAGCATTAGCGAAAGTCATTGCTTCCTGATAGGTTTTGGGGTCCTCGTCTATTATATAGACACATACTACTTCTTCACTAATCTTATCAAGATCATCAATTTTAATCAAGAAGGTAGTCACAAAGTCAGGCCAAAACTAGTTTATGTTCTACGTCTCTTACTCCTCCTAGTCTCACTATTGGATTCAGGAGTCACATTAGGCACAAAAGCATGTAAAGACACATGCAAATCAACAGAAGCAGGAATATCAACAGAAGAAATAGAACTAACAGTACATAATGATACATATTTTTTCAAAGGAAATACATACTCAAAGAATTCAACATTTCTTGATTTAGAAATTGAAGAATCACTGAAAGACATAAATTCATAAGCAGCATGGTTTTGAGCATAACCAATAAACATAGTATCATAGGTCTTAGCCCTGATGTTAGACCTCTTAAATTCAGGTAGACCAACCTTGGCTAAACACCCTCACACTTTCAACATTTTTCAAATTTGGGGCATAACCTTTCCATAACTCATAGGATGTCATATCTAGCTTCTTATGAGGAACTCTATTGAGTACATAGCACATTAATAATACAGCTTTCCCCCACATATTGCCTGCAAGTCCCGAACTCAACAATATAGCATTCATCATTTCCTTAATAGTTCGTTTTTTTCTTTCGACAACCCCATTTGATTATGGAGTAAAATGTGCACTAAGTTCGTGAATTATGTCATTTTTTTCACAAACATATTTAAGGACATTGGTTCTATATTCCCCACCTCGGTCCAATCTAAGTCTTTTAATCTTTCGGTCTAACTGATTTTCAACCTCGGCTTTATACTTTAAAAACATCCATTCGGCCTCATCTTTAGACCTAAGAAGGTAAGTTCTGGTGAACCTAGAGTAGTCATAGACAAAGGTCGCATAATATGATTTTTTTTTTATTTTTTTTTTATTTTTTTTTTTAACCTCCCTTATTGAGTTTCTAAAGTCAGCGAAGTCCGAGTGAATGAATCCAAGAAAAACAGGTACTTAGCCTCAACACAAACTTCACCTAGTAGGTTCACTAAAGTCCATAGAAGGTATTAACTTTGAATCTCTAACTCTCTTAAGTCAGGCAATATTGACTCCAAAATATAAGCACAAGCATAAACACTTCCATTCAATATTTCTTTCTCAACCATCCTCCAAGTCCTTTTGTTATCCAATGACACTTCTAGATGTAAACGCACTTGGCTTTTTAATCACCATGACACATACGAGTCTACAACTAGATTGTAAGCACTATAAGAATAAAGCAAGACAACAACAAATCAAGTGTGTTTGGGCCCATTTCCCCAGGCCCATGTTAACTGTTGACTAAAGCCACTTCTAAGGGCATTTTTGTCAATTCACAGTTCATAAGGCATGCCCTGAGACACTAACCCTCTCTAGGGGCAACACGAGGAGGACCATGACCCTCCACAAAGAAGATAGGGAGATTTGAAGGACCGTTCGCAATATGCTCAGTGTATATGGACGTTTCTACTAAAGGAATGGTACGCTAAGGCATATTGAGGCCCAAGAGCCAGCTTTCCCGGTAGGGCGCCATCAACTCGCCGGGAGGTTTCCTAACCCTCGTTAGGGTTAGGAGGAACAAGGCCCTATAAAAGGACCTGCACACATTCCAAGTAGGTACACACAGAATATTCTCTCATTAATTTCATAATTATTGTGCTTCAATCTCAGCATTTATTTCCAGAGTGTTGGAGTTCAGAGCACACATTTATACTTTCTATTTGCCCCTTGGCCTCCCACGTGGTCGAGTACTTCATCAGTTATCACGAACTGACTTAGGCATCGGAGGAACGATCCCTAGACCTCGCCAGGGGTAGTTCACGTGTTCTCTTTTTGTAGGTCAGCTCAGACCTACAGAGACGACCTTGGATATCCTTGTTCTGCAAGCAGCTGAAGACAGTTCGACCCTTTGAGTTTCAAGGGACCACTTCGACCCCTAAAAACACCCGAAATATTTGGTGCTATCTGTGGGGAGTGGTTAGTCAAAATTTGTTTGTGATTAAGGAATAGCAAACACATCCAAACACCTTCGCCAATCCAAGACATGTCTCACCACAATTTAGCCTTTACCAGGTCATCAAGAAGGAACCCACCTCCACCTCCTCCAGGACTGGTCACCCAGGAGGAGCTCATCGTGTTCCAGGCTAACATCCTAGGAGATATGCAGAAGATGTGCATCACCCTACGGGATACGATACAAGGAAACAAGAACCAGTACGAAGAAGAAGGGAAGCCCACTTCGGACAGCGTCCTTAATCCTGAGGGACATAACACTTCAAAGTTCACCTGAGCTCTTAAATCTCCCCCTTTTTAGTTCAGCCATTCGGGTTCATCTGATTCACGCTCTAACGGGAGGAACTCGGGGCAAAGAAGCAGCCGATCTGTTGAAAGTTCAAGAAAGGCCAAGTCCGACCTACGGCATGAGCTCGATAGGATCCGAAGGGAGAAGGCCAGAAAGGCACACGAAAAGGAGACTGTAGACACCAAATTTTGGTTCACTTTTATTTATTTATTTATTTTTTTTAATAAAATGGGTCATTTTAGTTGTAATAGTTTTTTAATATCAAAAACCCGTAAAAATAGAAAATATTAAAAGCCAAAAAAAAAAAAAAAAGATGTTTAGCTAGTTTAGTTCATTAGTTCACATCTTTAGTTTTTGGGCTAGCCCTTTAGATATATTCACCTTAACTCACTTGGCCCAAATATGTCAACNNNNAACTAAAACCAAAAGAAAACAAAAAGAAAGCAAAAGAAAAAAAAAGAGAAGATCGTAAAAAGAGAAAAAGGAAACCAAAAGAGAAGACAAAAGAGAAAAAGAAAAAAAAGTTGGGGGGGGGGGCGAAGCTCACGGTTTGGCCGTGAGTTTACAAGTGAATAGTAGCTTTTTTCATTTATTTATTTTGTTTTCGAGTTTGATTTACCTTGATTCACAAGGACATGAATCAATAGTCTAGGTACTAATAAAGCTTCTTGGTCTCTAAAAAGCCACCCTAGTGTCACCCCCTTTTCCCACCTATGTGTACTAATAAACATCCTATTTGTCCCCCTAGTTTAATCTTACCCATTAACAAATGTAGTACCAATTGTCAACCCTTGGATAATTCACCCATCCATTCCTTAGCCATTAAGCATTTGGATATAAATACAAACCAAAAAATCTGATTTTTGAAGTGTATAAATTTGGGATACAACATGGGTACGATACCCTTATTGTTTATTTTTATTTTCACAAAAAAATACACCTTTATTTACATTTCGAAAATAACTTTATAAAATCAATAAGATGCTAAAGGCATCACTTTTGTAAGTTATTGACATAT
>ONZA01006551.1:6558-17281 GCA_900322205.1 Kewa caespitosa
ACGAAGGGAGGAAATGTTAGACTTTTTTGGATTAGCACCATGAGATTCAATAGAAGTTATCTCCCAAATTTACAAAGAAGAATAAAAGATTACCCCAAAAAAATAAAATAATAATAAAATAAGAAAGTGTTATAAAACATTGTTGTGGATGTACATCACTCTTCCAAGCCCATGAGATATTAGATGGTATGGGTCCAAATTGGTTACAATAACCATGAGAATAGGGTATTGGTCAGTTTAGATACAACTCTATACTTCGAGAGGAGCTAATAGTTTCTTAGGATATTTGGTCTTCATTAGTATGCATTCGCAAAAGTAATATGATCCGACTGAGTCAGTAATCGTTATTGTGGTGAACCTTGATCCTACATGCTTCTAATACTTGATATTCCCTATTGTTTTGAATATTTGTTTAGCTTAGTTAATTAGTTATAATTATTCATCCTTCAAGTCGTAGCTTAGTTAACTTAGTTTGTGAATTGAACAATTGTTACCACTAGTCCCTGTGGATACGATAATTTTACTACATCGACTATCTCGTGCGCTTGCGAGGCAATCATTGACCAATATGCGACTCACATCTCCAAAGGGATACTACTTGAGGTATTGAGTGGCCATCACACCCACAACACAAAGCAGGCTAACATAAACTTGCGCCATTTCCTAAATGAACGCAACCAAAGCGACGCAGTCCGCCCCAAAGAACTCCCCGCAGACCTCTATTACTTTCTACGCCAGAAAGATGAGGAAAGGTGGCTGGGGGCATCGCCTTCAAGCCTTACTTCCCGTGCTCACTTGGAAAATTGTCGGAGAACATCCCTCGGGTGTACATTCGGGACTGACTACGTAGGTGACATAATTATGAATCAACCGATACCGCAAGAGGTTGAGCTCAGGAACATCAAGAAGTACAATGGAACGACCTTGCCAACCTCATGGCTTACGACGTCGCTATGATGACTCATAACCGTACCGAGGTGGTGTTATGCCATTTCTTTATCGATACCTTGGAAGGCTTGGCTTTGAATGGATGAACTCTCAGGCCCGCAGGGGGATCTATTGCTTCAAACACATGACTAATATTCACGAGTTACTTCACCTCTAATGAGCGAGAGACCAAGACCGGCGAGTACCTGCTCAAGAAAAAGCAATGGCGTAATGAGCATGCAAAGAAGTACGTCCAAAGGTTCGTTGATCAGTACCTTGAAATTGAAAACTTATGTCAAAAGACCACTGCTACGCTTTCATCAATGGTCTCCTTGATGGTACCGAGATATAAATCGAGTTGAACCGTAGAAAAAGGAGCAACCCTGGAATGCTCTTCGACGAGGCCAAGGATATGGAAGTGGAGATAATTGTGTCATGGGAATTACCCAATTGCAACCTCGTATGCAGCAATGAACGAGGCTCCATCTATAGCAAAGTAAACGACCAAGTTATGAGAAGTAATAAAAAAGGAGGGCAAAAACCCTCGACATTGAATAACCACAGCTCAAAAACAATCAAGGTGGTAAAGGAGGACGAGGTGGTGGAAGAGATGGTCAGTGCAAACTAGCATACAAATCCCCTGAAAGCCCGTAAGGTAAACCGCATCTTGAATTGAAACTAGGAGGTCGTCTTTGCCAAGATGAACCAAAGTCTGCTTCCCAAGGCCACCCCGATGAAGGAAGCTCACACCGACGGCTACTACTTTTGCCATTACCACCCCAATAATGAGCACTGAATCAGGTATTGTTGCAAACTAGACATGAATCTGGAAAAGTTGGCACAAGAAAGGAAGATTAATTCTCTCTTGAAAGATAAGAATAAAACCTCCACATCGCAGGGCAGGGGGAAAGTAAGTCGGATGATTCATATGACTCTGATGCGATCGTACACAAGGTGGTCTCCATCATATCTGGTGGCCCCAGATGTGGAGGGGTAACATCGAAGGCCAGAAAGGCCCACATCTGTTCTCTTGGCCAGACCATGCTAGTTGAGAAAGGGCCCAAGTTCAGAACACCCATCACTTTTGATGAATCCAACGCGAGGTTGCTACAATACCCCCACGACAACAAGTGCATTTTAGTGGTTGATAAGTACACACCGTTCTTAGTGACCCTCAGGTTGGGGCAAAATTTGAGTGGAGTCAAAAAGCCGAGGAATCATTTTAGAGGTTAAAAATATACCAGGGAGGCTTGCCTTAGATGACTTCTCCAACATCGGGCGAGCCCATGTATGTGTACTAGGTCATCTCGTACCAAACCATGGCAACAATTCTCGTCCGAGAAAAGGAAAAGGTCCAAACGCAATTCTACTTCACTAGCCACGCCCTTACCGGAGTGGAATTCAAGTACTCTACCCAGGAAAATTTTGCACCCGTACTGGTCATCAGCTCTCAAAAACTTAGGCCGTATTTCTCTTTGCATCCCATCATGGTGCTCACGTACCAACTCCTAAAAAAGATCTTAGGCCGGTTAGATTCGGCAGAGCACGAACAAGTATGAGCTTACAAGCTTACCGGCTATGACATTAGCTATGAGCCCATAAGAGCAATCAAAGGTCAAGCAGTGGCTAATTTTGTCGCCGAGATGACTCCGCCATCATGACAGCCTTCCAACTAGAAAGAGAATTGGGAGATTTGCATTGATGGCTCGTTGTGTAAAAGTGGTGGTGGTGCCAGGGTGATAATGACCTCTTCCTAGGGAGACGTATTCGAGTACGCCATCATATTCAAGTTTCAAGCGTCCACAAATGAGGCAGAGTATAAAGCATTCATGGCAGGATTGCAAATGGCCAGTTCCGCTAGGGCCAGAAAACTCGAGGTGAAAATGAAATCTCAACTCGTAGTGTCACAACTCACAGGTGATTACGAGGCCAGAGAAGGAAGTATGAAGGCCTACCTGCAGAGAGTGGAGGATGAGCTACTGTAACTAGAAGTATACGTGATATACGTTACGAGGTCTGAAAATCACCACACATATGCATTGGCTTGCCCCACCAGTTCGGCTATATCAGGTTTCCCTTGAAACATATTTTGGGAAGGACTTGAGAAAAGAAGCATCGATGTTGATTCGGTCAAGGAGGTGAAACTCCTAGATCGAAGTGGTTAGTGGACGAGTCCTATCTTCGGATGGCATAGAGATGGTCAATTACCCGATGATCTTAAGGAAGCAATAAGTTACAAATGAAGAGCCGATGGTTCATCTACATGGACGGAGAACTCTACAAGAGGTCATACTCAAGCCCTCTACTTAAATGTGTAAGCTGACCTCAAGGAAAATATATGCTGCAGAAAATCCATGAAGGGGTATGTGGATCCCACCATGGAGGACGCACATTGGCGTTGAAGGTCATACACTCGGGGTTCTACTGGCCAACAATAGTTGATGACGCCACTAACCTTGTACGTACTTTTGCAAAATGCTAATACCACTCCCCTGTGCCAAGGTTGCCAGCCACTAAGCTGACTTCGATTTTGAAACTATTACCCTTTAGCCATTGGGGGATGGACATCCTAGGGACTTTCCCCCTAGCCCCCGGACAAGTGAAGTTCTGTATTGCCTCAATGGAGTACTTCACCAAATGGGTCGAGGCCAAAGATGTACGAAGCATCTCTACTGCCGAGGTGAAATGATTCATCATAGAAAACATCCTAGCTTGCTTTGGTACTCCAAAAGGAATCGTGTTTGATAACGTACAACAATTTGATACGCCACATATTACAGGGTGGTTGGTCAAGCTAGCCCACGGACAAGTGAAGTTCTGTATTGCCGCAATGGATTACTTAATGAAATGGGTCAAGGCCTAAGTTGTACGAAGCATCTCTATTGTCGAGGTGAGACAATTCATCAAAGAAAACATCGTAGCTCGCTTTGGTAATCCAAATGGAATCATGTTTGATAACGTACAGCAATTTGGTACGCCACATATTACATGGTGGTTGGCTGAGCTAGGAACGCCAGCTCTCTTCACTGCTGCAGCAAAACATCCATGCAACGGACAAGTCGAGTCTAGCAACAAAATCATCGTCAACAGGTTGAAAAAAAAGCTGGACAAGGTGAAAGGCCTATGGGTTGACAAACTGTACGAGTTGCTATTGTAAACTCGGACAACTTAAAAAGCCGCCACTGGAGAAAGCCCATTCATGCTAGTCTATGGCACCGAGATAGTTCTACCCATTGAACTAACCCCAGAAAGCCCGTGGGTAAAAGGATACAGCAAGCTAGAAAACAATCAAAAGATACAACGCAACTTGGACTTGTTACAAGATGTTCGAGGTAATGCAATACTCCGCATGGAAATTTACAAACAGCGTATGGTATGAGCCTACAATAGTTGGGTAAAAGTCAAGAATTTTTGAGTTGGTGACCTCATCAACAGAGAGAATAGAGTCAAGTGTGAAGGAGAATGAAGAAATAAAGTTCACTCCAAACTGGAAAGGCCCATACATGATCGCCGAGGTAGTACGCCCCGGTACATACCGTCTCGAAAATTTGAATGGGCGAAGAATTTAGTGGACTTAGAATATCAACAAACTCAAGAAATTCTACATCTTAAAGATCATTCGCCATGGATTTAAATGAACCTAACCCGTTCGGGGGCTAGGCCGGAGAAGGCACCCCCCCTTAAAAGCCCAGTAGAAATCTAGCTCGTCTTGGAGCTAAAACGGGGTCAACACCCCTAACCATTCGTGTAATAGATTAAAGTGTACGGTCTCGGTACCCCTGAACAACTGATGTGAAATACTAGCTCACCATGGAGCTAAGTTGTGATCGGCTCCCTTTACCTGCCAGGAATAAAATCTACTACAAGTTTTCATCGGTATCCACGAAGGCATTATTCAAATTCGGATAAAAATGGGCACACAAGTCAAGGGAAATATGACATGTCTTTCCTTTCCTTTCGTCCCTTCAGCTTTTAAATTTGCGTCAACAATCCGAGCTTGAAGTCTATCCACTTTCGTTTGCTTCGCCTCTAGGTCTTTCTTGTCTGGACAATCTCGGCATGCAGTGCGGCCCGCACTTCCCTCACCTTGCGCTACAAATCCTTCTCGGCCTTGGGACGGTCTCACCATCAACGTCGTTAACTCATTGATGTTCGACGCCTGCACCATCATAACGCGATCGAAGTAGCATGCTATGAGGTAGTATTGCACAAATAACAACGAGGTCAGGGCAATAAAGACAAAAGCACAATAAAGCTTCAGAACAAAAGAATTATCGACTTTATGGGCAGTCCAAAGGAATTCTTTGTGAGCCCAATCATGGAACTTCCCTAGCAAGCGCATACCGGCCTCAAGAACAATGCGATTCACGCATGACTCCACCAACTTCAGACACACCGCCTTTGGTGTATTGAAGAACAAAGTAAAGACAATAGGGTCTAGAGTCACATCCCTCGTCAGGGAATCAACTAGGGTCCAGAGTATCACACCTAGGCTCAACGGCTGCTTCCCCTTATTCCTTAGAGACCTCTCTGCTTCCGGGGCATCGGCGGTGGACCTTCACCCCAACTTCTCTTACCTGACGGGGTAGTGAACGTTACCAGCAGTGGCCATGTCGGGGGACATTGTGAGTGTCGATCCCATCCACCATCCTATCCCATGTAGGACGAAGGGTTGTTGACGTCGACAAGGGAGGCGCAGCAATACTCACCCCGGAATGGTCAAGCTCCACGACCTAGACCACCTATTCCCTTTGAGTAATCGAAACAACCCTCGGCTTTCCCGGACGCCGACACTGGCCCTGGAGCAGCTTGCACCAAGTAGAAATCAATACATCTGAAAAATAAGTGACGTTGAAATGAACCAAAGCAGGAAAACGTACAGTTCAAGACGCCGCCTTCGCGGCTATCTTGAGTTGTAGCCGACCCCAACTTCCACAAGGTTAGGGCCATGTCCTTGTCCGAGATTACTCAGCTTGTCCCGAAATCATCGATCCCTTGCTTTACCTTCTTCTTCTCCTCACCGTTACCCGAAGCCTAGTGGAAAGACATACTAGCCTCGCCCGACCTCAATGTTGTTGAGGTACCCTGAACTAATGATGTCCAACTAGTGTCGGAACCCCTAGCGGTTGCCTCTACATGAACCTCGTCACAATCCTCAGCCTCAGCATGAACCACCTGTACTACCTCGTATATCTATGGTTGTTGGTCCTCACAAGAGTATTCTTCTGATGAGCTACTAAGCTCGATGACAAGATCTCATCCACGGGCAAACTTCGCTGGAGACACCGAATATTAAAAACAAATATGCAAAGAAAATCAAACTCAATACTGTTGGAATTACCCGTGCCGGCGTCATTGGCGCTAAAATTTTATCTCGATCGGGACACAATTTTCACCAATCTCAGCGGACACCAGCGCTTGCTTGTCCTTGAAACATACAAGTTGTAGGAGAAGCTGTTTATTATGAGCAACCGTCTTCCTCCTAGTCCTCCAAGAAGAAGTTGAATTCGTCGAAGGCGGCCTAATAGAAAAAGTAAAATTTTGAGGGGAGGGCAGTTTCCTTGTACGTTTCCCAACCTATGGAGGCGGCGGCGGAAGTCCGAAGTCAAAGTATCACCACCTGCCATATACCAAGGTCCCGCCCTTGGATATCCAAGGTGCAAAGTGGAACCATGTCTATGGGATTTTAGAAATCATACGATTCATCTAGTTTGGCACGTAATCTTTGTCTCTCCTTATGGAGTTGGTGCAAGAGAGACTCGGATGAATTCGTTCTATAACGGAGCGAGCCTCTGCTTCGGAGCTTGAGTTGGGAATTCTCCCATAAGCCCTCTAACTTGGCCCCTTCGAGGTGGGGGTCGACGCATGATGTGCACTACGAGGATGCATGATATACAACATAAAGAATGAATGGAGAAACTAGTATACAACAATCGAGAACGGAAGAGGAAGAAAAATTGCAGCAAAAAAACATGCGACTTCCGAGTTCCTCTCTCTAGAAGTAGAGTTCCTCTCTGTGAAAAATGCAGAAATAAAGAGGAATAGGAGCCGCTATATATAGCGAAAGGTTATTATTCACCCTCGCTCCCAGATGGTGACACTTGTCAACCAATCCACCTAGACACGTTAGCTTGATACGCCTAGAAATATGTGAACCCTATGATGTTCTCAAGGATAACCCACTTCGCTACATATGTCAGGTCATGCCCCCAACCCTTAGTTGAAGACCTGACCTGAGGGGCGAATGATAGACCAGTTCTGAGGTCATACATGCAGCCTCGGAATGATAATGATCAAATGTCAGGTACCGACCATCGGGCTACCTGACCTTGACACCGGGTGAGTCCAACCCCGAGGTGAGCGACAGGTCGTCATGGACCTATCATTTTCGAACAAGCTCCTCCTCACGATCCACGTGTGCTAGGTAGATGTGTCAAGTGCTGATAGGTTCCACGATTTCCAAAGGCCCTATATAAAGGACCATTAGGGTTCCCATAAAGGTACAAGCTCTCTACTCATTAAGAAAAACACTTTTATATTCCACTTGGAGCAAACAATATCCTCTTGCAGTCTCATTCCGTCTTGCCATCTCACTTTTTGTAATTATGTACTGACTTTAGTAATGGAGGGCGGTTCCTTGGACCACCCCCAGGGGTTGTTCAAATTACTCCTTATGCAGGATACCGAAGTGATAACCAAAGATACGTCTCACCTCTCCTTCGCCTCAATCAACTACAAAACCCCTTTTGCAGTTTCAAGGGCTCACTATGGAAAAAACCCTAAAACAGGTAATATTAATGCTTTGAAATCAGGCCTCCCAATTTAAAGAGCCTAAAACTCTTTGTTAGGGGACTAGGGTTGGGGTTGTAAATGAAGCTCACGCTATTATCTTCAATTTCGTAAAAGCTTCTATTCCGAAATTAATGAACATTTACCTTGAACTTAATTTTGATTTTAGAACAAGGATCTCCATATATAGTAGGAGTATGTCATATTTGAGATGACCTTGTAAATAATCATCAATGTTTAGTTTCAAGTCTTTGTTAAGATGTGACAAATAGTTCAAAGTGTGTAAAGTATCGTTTGCACAAGTCATTAAAATTTGATATAAGATAAATGGAAACGGTCTAATTAAATGAATTTCATAAGTGTGTGTCCAAGATATTTAGTTAAGGATGGCAAATCAGTCGGATCATGTCGGGTTTGTGTTCGTGTCAAGATTAAATGGCTCAGAAATCCTCAATCTAACCTTAACTCAATTACTAAACGGGTCAGGAACCCTTCACTTGACGCAACCCAATTAATGAACATGTCAACTTGAAACTGACCCGTTTGTTGGTTAATATTTTAATTGATTTTTCTTAAAATTGAAAAAAAAAAATATAACTAGATTTCATTGTAAAAGTTACACTGTACAAATAAATTAGAGTCTTACCAGTCTAAGTGCTGTTCATATTTACCATTAAGGGTGTAAAAAATAATTAGTCAGAAATAAGAATATTTATATACCTCCGTAGAAATATATACATTGTGCCAATAATAAAAATGAGAAATATAAGTCACTCAAATATTACAATTTCTTAAGCATGTTAGCCAATTAAACAGGTAAATGAGTCAACCTGCTAAACATTTTAATTAAATGGGTGAAAGCAGGTTGATTTCGGGTTGAAAGTTCCAACCTGAACCTAACTCAATTATTTATCGTGTCGGATTGTATCGACCCATTTAATTAAATGGGTCACGACACTTGACCCAAACACTCATATTTCTTAGGTTCGTGTCAGGTTGTCGTGACAGCTCAGCTTTTGCCAACCCTACATCAACGCTGCATTGCACATGTCCTGGCTAATCATAAAATTCGAAAGAGATGATGGCACGGTATGCGAATTCCTAGGAGATCAAAGAACATCCAGAGACTGCTATGTGAAATGCCTTTCTACCCGTCCATCCAACACTATAACTCCGGAAGACACACTCGAGGCTAAGAGGCAGAAGACCATGGCAAAAATGCAAGGCAAATATGTCCATGATGGCCGAGACATCTTAATCGAAACGGTCAACCCCCAAGGAGAGGAAAGAAGGAAATCTCACTTAAATATGAAGACTCTGCGCGTACCACGTTTGTCGGTGCAGACCTGGAACATGATCTGGAAGCCCATTTAGTGGCACTCCTGCGTGAATTTTTAATGTGTTCGCTTTTTCTCCCAAAGAAATGCCAGGAAACGATCCTAACATTATCTAGCACAATATGTGGATTCATCCCAAGTTCAGCCCGATCAAGTACAAGTTGAGACAGCTAGGGTCGAAGAGGAGCGAATCTGCAGCAACCGAGGTCAAGAAATTGTTATAGGCTAGCTTCATTACGGAATGTCGATTTCAAGAGTGTGGCTGGAAAATGTGGTATTGGTAAGAAAGGCCAACAATACCTGGGGAATGTGCATTGACTTTACCGATCTAAACAAGGAAGTAAAAAGGACGAACAACCGCTCCCCAAAATTGACAAGTTTATCGATTCCACAGTTAGACATGAGTTGCTGACTTTCATGGACGCATTCTATGGGTATCATCAAGTCTTCATGGCTCCTGAAGATCAATATAAAATAGCATTCATCACCGTGCAAGGGGTATACTGTTACTCTATGGTGCCCTTCGGGCCTGCGAATGTAGGAGGTACCTTTGGAACGTTTGGTAAACAAATTTTTCGAGAAGAAGATTTGAAGGAACATTGAGGCCTATGTCGATGACATCATAGTGATGAGCCAAAGAGCACCAGACCATGTTGCTGATCTAGGGAAACCTTTGTGACCCTAAGGAACTACATGATGAAGCTCAACCCAAGGAAGTGCATTTTGTGGGAAAAAAGTGGAAAGTTTTTAGGCTTTATGGTCAATAAACGGGGAAACTGGCAAACCCTGACAAGGTGACATGAATCCGCCCAAGAATCTGAAGGAAACTCAAGAGACTCACAGGGTTGTTACTGCCCTCAACAGGTTTATGTCAAGATCTTTGGATCATTGCATGCCATTCTTTTCAACAATTCGAAGTAAGGAACATTTTTCATGGACTGATGAGTCAAATAAGGCTTTCGAACAACTGAAGGCCCATTTGTCAAACCTACCCAAGGTGATTAATCTGAACATGGGAGAGAAGTTATACTTGTATCTCGCCGTCTCTGCACACGTGTGGCTTTGGCATTGGTGTGGGAGCGGCAGAGGACTCAACACCTTGTATACTTCACCAGCTTGAATGCAAAAGAATTCTGATATTCCCTGATAGAGAAATTTGCCCTTGCACTGCTGATCATAGCTGTTTTGGTATAAAATTATCCAAGTTCTACTAAGCAGAAATGTGGATCAACTAGTCTAAGTTGTCGTTCAGAGCTCAGGATTGTATTTGTAAAGTAAAGGAATCAATAGCTTAAAGTAAAGTTGACACTCAGAATTGTTATGAGGAAACCCTTTAAATACAGAGAAAACCTCAGTTGGACTCGTCCTCCAACAGGGAAAAGCTTCACTATAGTGTTGGTATGATGTATTACAAAGCTGAGAGTACAAACTGTAATGCAAAAATGATAATAGCAAGGTACAGATCAATGGAGTGATTAAGGAGTGGAGTTAGTGATGATATTGGAGTAATATGTGTCTCCTGGATCTCCTCCTACTTGCATTTATAGTTCCCTTCTTATTCTCCAATGGTAAACCTTAGCCAAAATAGAACGTGGGTCTCAACTCTACAGCTCTAATATTCTCTCAACACCTTCCTGATTTGTAGCAACTAATCTGATCGTTGGCAACAA
>ONZA01006551.1:17683-29087 GCA_900322205.1 Kewa caespitosa
CTGGGTCTCTTATCTCTCCATAATTGACTTAATCTTCCAATAGTGGAGAATATTATACCTGCACAAAGATACTGTTTAAAGAACACTAAAAAATCGGGAAACTAAGTCCAAACAATTGTTAGTTATGCTCAGCTATAAATACGGGGAAAAACCCATTCTGATGTGCTGATAACATAATTGACGTCTTGATCTCTACCCGTCAGATTAAAAATTAGAGGCCTGACAATTGTCCCCCAGCTTTGCAGGCTAAAAAGATTGCAATGGTGGATAACATCTCCACTCTTCCTTTCCTCGACTGTCGTGACTAGACACTTTCCCCCATGAGCTTTTAACCGCCCACTTGTACTAGTGAGTAACGGTTCTTTTGTAACCCATTAATAGCTAGTTTTAATCTCACCCTTTCCTTTTACCTAACTCCAAAATAACTTCCAAACTTTCTCTCTTCCTTTTTCCTCTCCAATGAAAGCTAGAGCATTGATCACCGTCTTCGATTCTCATGCAAATCGCCAGGTACTCTGTAGTTTCTCTTAGTTTCCTTTCACTTTCTTGCGTTTTTTCTTCTACTGCAGTTATGGGAGAGAAATCTCAGGCCCAGAAGTCCGTTCTAAGGACTGTAGAAATTGACGGTTATAATTTCGTTGAGAGCGGGTTTCTTGGGGATTTTGTAACTGACAACACCCTTTACTTTTCCTATGCCAGAATCCTTCGTAAGGAGGGCATAGTTCCCAAGTCATGTAGGATTATTATCCCCACTGAACCCGTCCAACCTGACTGGGGTCTGACCGGTTGGTTTGGAATCTACACATACCCTTTTGAACAAGGCTTAAGGTTTCATCTTCCCACAATAGTGCGTGAGTTTTTTGAGATCTATGGGTTAGCTCCTGGTTAGATTGTTTCGGGGCTGTGGAGGTGTTGCTGGTTATCGACATTGTGTGCAAGAAACACGACTTGCAGTTGGGGGTTAGGGAGGTTCTTCTGTGTATGACCTTAGACATACCAAGAACAAACAATACCAGGCAAGGATTAAGGTGGGTCAGGATCATTTGATCGAGGGTTTGAACGTCAATGATCGAGAATGGAGGAAAGCTTTTTTGTTCATAGAGAAAGATTCTATAGGTGAAGATGCACAAGTGATACCAGAGGAATGGATGAAAGATGGTAATTTTTACTTACTAATTACTTTAAATTTGCATAGTTTTCTAAAACTTCTTCTGACATTGGCTTCTATGCAGAACCGTCGGTCAAGTGCTTTGAGGAAGGAGAATTCGACCAGGAGAAAGTCAGGGCGTTCTTGGCGGTTCCAGTGAGTCAGAGAAGGTACTCCAACTGCGTTGCTCTTGTGGTCCCTAGAGCGTCAGATTCTAAGGCTAAGTGAGCTGCTGATAAGGGTTCTTCTGACACCGCTTCCATTTCATCAAGTAAGTTATTCTGTCATTCTCTTCCACGGATTTCTGCATGGTTGACGTACTAACTTGTTACCTTTCCATCTCCATACATCCAGGCTCTATGGCGAGAAGATCTTCTTTGCGTAACCTCAACATTGGCTCTGAGTTGAAAGTGAAGATTGAGAAGGTTGAGGCAGTAGACAGCAAGCCTACTCTTAAGAGGGTTGATGATAGCGTTCCTCCAAAAGTGATGAAGAAGGTGAAGGTCGATTCTGAAGTGACCTATCTGGGAGGTACCTCAGCAGTTATGCCTGACGGGTTGGAATCGTGGATGTCAGAGAGCTATGCTAAGCTCTTTGAGTCTCGCCAAGTTGGCAAACTTGCTGTTGAGGGGGCTTCACTTATATTTCAGGTACGTTGCTATTATTTTTGGGCTTGCGTTCTTATCCCTTTGAGTGGATTCTTACAGTGTTCGCTTTCCTTATAGGGTCTTCAACCTTGCCTTGCTGTTGCTAAGAAGACCAAGAGCCTAGAGTGCAAGGTTGCCAACCTTCGTGGAGTTAAGGAGGATGCTGAGGACAAGCTGAAGAAAAGCTTGAAGGCCATGTCTGGAGGAGCGGCATAAGGAGCAACTCAAGGTGGAGCTTGGCAAGAAAGATGCCATAATTTCTGAGAAGGAGGTTGCGCTTGCTCAGGTAGAGGGTGAGGTCAAGAGCACTGCTATCTTCTTCGGAGCAAAGGGACGCATTGAGATGATGGAAGAATATGCTCATGGGAAGCATAAGGAATGGGACCTTGTTGGTACTTGGTCTCGTTTCAACGACCAGTTCCCCATCGAGCCTAAAGAGGTGCGCCCTTCTGCTGAAGAAATTTAGGCAACTGCCAAGAGGATGACACCGCTATTCTAGGTGTCAGTCTTCATGGCTTGCACCTACTGCTTCTTCAGCTCAGCCCTTCGTGCCTTCACCAGGCTCATGTCTGCCACAACCAAATCTGTCGGACTCTGGTCAAGCTTCTTCTACCCAACTCGACATTGCCCAGCTTGACTCTACACAACCTGATGCTTCATCTTGATTTCCTTTAGTAGTTTTTTGAACGTTCTCTAATTTGTGGACGGCCTGTCGTCCTGAAAATAATTTGGTTTGTAACTTTTGGCCTTGCTCATGGGAGCAAGGATTAGTACTTTTGACTACCTTTGTCAGTAGGGACAAAGGTTTTAATTCTGCTGCTGATTCTTGCTTGCGAAAGCAAGTTTGTTTACTTGCTGTAAGTATTGTGGGCTTCGTCTGCAGAGGCAAAGCTTTATTCGTAATGTTGTTGCATGTGCAAAGTAGCCTTGCTAGTTCATTTTATTTTGACGTGCCTTCTCACACCCTGCGTTTTGTTGTGCGCGCTAATCTTTTGTGTTTGTTGTAGGCGTCAGAGGTTTAAACTCAAGCCCTTGGTGGGTTGTGGTTCCGTTACAACCTTGATGGAATTTTTGTATAATTCCACAAGTGTCTAGAATTTTAGCATGTTAGGCACATGGCATGGTCTAGTGCTACATTCCTGCGATCTGGCCAGTCAAGGCGAATGTATTTTGTGAATTTAAGAGTCTGATGTTTCGAGTCAGCTTTGTGCATTGGCTTTGTGTTGCTGTATCTCCTTGTCCCCCTATATTACAGCTGAGTTGTTTCCTAGGGAACAACGAAGTCTGCAGGATAGAAGTTGGTCAGGGTGGTTGTTGATAAGACCAACGACCCTCCGACGCTCAAGTTAGTATCATTCTTTGAAGAGAAACATGAAATCGAAGAAAATGAAATTGAGGATGTAAATATTACCTTTATTGTCGATCGACTTATGCTTGTCGTCTTCTTCGTTCTTGGGGGTTATTCAGTATGTTTCATACATTAAGTATCAAAAAGTACTATTTAAGCAATGAATAAGCATGAGAGATAGTTAAATGTATAGCATTCCAACTTCTAGGTAGTAGTTTACCATCAAACCTCTTTAGCATGTAACACCCTTACCAACTATTGAATCGATAATGTATGGACCTTCAAAATTTGGGGCTAGCTTGCCAGCATCGTGTTCTCTTGTATTTTTTAATACTCTTCTGAGGACCATGTCCCCCACTCTGAAGGTTCTGATCTTTACATTCTTGTTGTAGCTTCTAGCTACAGCTTGTTGATAAGCTGCCATCCTGACGCTTGTTGTTTCTCTAAGTTCATCTATTGCATCCAAAGACGCAATGAGTTCAACATTATTTGAATCTTGGGTTGAGAGACCATAGCTTTGAGTTGGGACGCTTTTCTCTGCAGGAATCACTGTCTCGCAGTCGAAAACCAAGGAAAATGGAGTCTGACCGGTTGAATTCTTGGGCGTTGTTCTGTCTAACCAAAGGACCAAGGGCAACTCCTCAGCCCATCTTCCTCGACTTCGTTCCAGCCTTTCTTCAGGTTGTTGATGATGATCTTATTGCTAGATTCTGCTTGTCCATTTGCTTGAGGATGTCGTGGTGCGGAGGTGTGTAATTCAATAATCCATTCAGCGCAAAATGACCTTGTTTTTTCACAAATGAATTGCGAGCCATTGTCGCACACAATTTGGGATGGAACTCCAAATCTGCATATGACGTTGCACTTTATGAAAGCGATGACTTCCTTGTCTGTTACTTGACTGAACGTTTCCGCCTCTATCCATTTTGAAAAGTAGTCTGTCAGGGCTAGCATGTAGACTCTCTGGCTGGGAGATGGGGTAACTTTCCCACAATATTCATCCCCTACTTCATGAAGGGCCAGAGCGCAGAGACTGGGTGAAGTATCTCTGGAGGTTGGTGTGTTACTGGAGCATGTCGTTGGCATGTGTCACACTTTTTCGCATATTCTATTGCATGTTGCCTCATCGACGGCCAGAAGTACCCCATTCTCAATGCTTTGTTAGACAGACTTCTCCCTGTAGCATGGTTTCCGCAGCTACCTTCGTGTAGTTCTCGTAAGACTGCTTGGGTTTGATCTTCTTCTAAGCATCTAAGTAGCGGTTCTGAATAACACCCCGTCAATTAGCATGAATCACGAAGCTTTCATTCTGAATGCCCTTGACACCTTACTGTTTTGTTTGTCATTTTGCTCTTGCAGGAATTTAATATATGGTTTTGTCCAACCAATTCCATGTGCATTAGTCTCAAATATATAATGACCTGCAGTACTAAGTTCTTTACCTTGTTTATTGATGAATGGGGAGAGGAGGTGGATGATTGGGATTGCATCCAGGTTCATAGGATTAATACTGGACCCCAGAGCGGCCAAGGCGTCGGCTTACATGTTCTGGTCTCTAGGTACTTGTTTCAACTCGAATTTATCAAACAGGCTAACCAATTTTTTTACCTTCTCTAGATATGCTAACATCTTGGAGTCCTTTGCTGTATATGACCCATTTACTTGGTTAACAATTAATAGCGAGTCAGAATTTAGCTCTAGGTTCTTGACTTTCAGCTCTGATGCCATGTTGAGTCTGACGATCAGGGCTTCGTACTCAACTTCATTGTTCGTTGTCTTGAATTCGCAGCTGAAGGCGTGAGGAAGTATGTCATTCTGTGGGGATTTTAGAACGACACCAAGTCCTGTCCCCCTGACATTTGCTGCTCCGTCAGTGAATAGGATCCATTTCTGAGGTTCAAGCTCTCCATTCACGTGTTGGAGTTCGTGTAGTGCTTCTGCCTCTAAAGGTTTTGGACTGAAATCAGATGCGAAATCTGCTAGGGGTTGTATCCTTGGACCAAAATCAGCTACCAGGTCTGCTAGTGGTTCAGACTTTATTACGGACCTCGGCTCATAAGAGATTTGATAGGTACTTAGCTGGAGACCATTTTGCCATCCTGCCACACAATTCAGGTTTATGCAAAATAGACTTGATAGGAAATTTAGTCTTAATGACAACATAATGTCCTTCAAAGTAAAGACGCAACTTTGTTGAAGACATTACCAATGCTAACACTAATTTTTCCAAATAGCTATATCTAGTTTCAACATCTAACAAACTTTTACTTACATAATAAACGGGGTATTGCAGTCCGTCTTGTTCACGTACTAGCATAGCACTGACCGCGTTCGTAGTTACTGATAAATATAAATACAAGTTCTCACCTGGGATAGGCGTGGATAAGAGTGGTGGAGAGCTTAAATATTCTTTTAGCTCCTGAAAGGCCTTATCATGTTGTTTAGTTCATTCGAACTTCTGGCTCTTTCTTAGGACGTCATAGAATGGTTTGCATCTTTGACGACCTGGAGATGAACCGGTTGAGGGCTGTTACGCGTCCAGGCACTGGATCTCCTTTACGGTCTTTGGCGGTTGTAGTTCCAAGATGGCCTTGATCTGTTCGGGGTTGGCTTCTATTCCTCTTCTTGTCACCATGTAGCCCAAGAACTTCTCTGAAGAAACCCCAAAAGTGCATTTATTAGGGTTGTTTCATGTTGTATACCTCTAGTATGTCGAACGCGGCTGTTAGATGTTGAACGTGGTTGTCTGCTGACTACGATTTGATCACCATGTTGTCGATGTAAACTTCCATCATGTCGCCTAGCTGGTCCTTGAACATCATGTTGACAAGTCTATAATACGTTGCTCCAGCATTCTTCAATCCAAAAGGCATAGCATTGTAGAAGTAAATACCCATATCTGTCATGAAGGCAATGTGTTCTCTGTCGGGCTAGTACATCTGAATTTGGTTGAGACCTCTCTGGGCATCTAGGAATGTTAGCATTTCATGCCCGGATCCACCATGGCGTCGATATGTGGTAATGAGAATGGATCTTTTGGGCAGGCTTTGTTTAGATCAATGTAGCCAACACACACTTTTCACTTGCCATTTTTCTTTTTTACAACCACAACGTTGGCCACCCAATCAGGATACATGACTTCTCGAATCATTCATGTTTTCTTCAGCTTCTCGATTTCTTCATTGATGACTTGGTTACATTCTAGAGTGAACTTCCTTCTCTTTTGATGGACGGGCATAAATGCAGGATTGATGTTTAGCATGTGAGTGATGATGTCTGCATCGATCCCGGTCATATCACTATGGTGCCATGTGAAGCATTTTACCCTATCCTTTAACAACTGCATGTCTGGCTTGATTCTTTCTAATATGTCATCGCCGATCAGCACTTTCTTTTCTGGATCCTCAGGGTCCAAAACGACTTCTTTGACATATTGCTTTGGCTCTTCAATAAGGACGCTTTGGACTTGAGGTTGCTTTAATTGCTAATTTTCCCTCCAGGCGGTGCTTGGCTTTAGGGATATTCCGTAGCATTCCTGTGCGATCTTCGAGTCACCTCTTATCACCTACACGCCAGAACTGCTTGGGAATTTGATGCATTGGTGGTAAGTTGATGGCACTGCTCCCAAGTTATGCATCCACGGTCTGCCGAGTAGCACGTTGTATGAGGACAGGTTGTCGATCACAGCAAACTTTTCAAAAGAATGTACCCCTTGCGCGCTGGTTGGCAAGAATAAATGGCCAAGGGTCTTCTTGGTTTCTTCGGTGAATCCGACTAGAGTTACTGAACTTTTTACGACACCCTTCTCTTCGATTCTCATCTCCTTCAGGGTGTTAGTCATGATTAGGTTGACTGAACTCCCGTTGTCGACCAGAATTCTTATGCACTTTAGCGCATCCCACTTGTAGAGAGATGACCAGACTGTCATGATGGTATTCTTGGATGTGTTACAGGTCTGATTCATCGAACGTGATTGGGATGTGCCTCCTTCTTGGACGGGTGGGTCGTTCCGGCTTCTTCATGGAGTTCTCCTTGGCGATTCTCTTTGCTGAAGATTAGGATGCTCAGCAAATGTCTAAGCCTCCTTAGATGAATCGCTCCACCTTGATTGGGGCTTCCAATGCCGGCTTGTCCTTTTGACCATCTTTTAGCAGATTTTTCAGATAGCCATGTTTGATCAGATGCGTGACTTCCTTTCTTAGGGCGATGCACTCTTCAGTTCTGTGGTCGACGTCATTGTGGAAGTCACACCATTTGGATGTATCTTTATTGCTTGTGGGCTAATCAGACTTCCTGGGCCATCTTACTTTAGTCCCCAGGGCGTCTAGTTGGTTAACGACACCAGCGACGTCGACGTTGAAGTTGTAGTAGGAGAGCTCAGCCAATTCGTGTGATCCTTGCAGATTATCGTTTGGTGCTCGACCAGCGTAGTAGACTCTGGGTCTCTCCTCTGGTCATTGATATGGCCTAGATCTGTTGGGGCCAGACCTTTCTGACTCAGCTTTCATGTTGTGTTTGTTATAGTCTCTACTCCCGGATCTTGACCTCTTGTCTTCTTCTAGATGGATAAATGGTTGCGCTTTATTTCAAACATCCTGAAAAGTACTACAAGGAAATTTGATAAAATCTTCATAAAAGGCAGGGTCATGGAATACTCCGGTCACTTCCACTACTGTAATTGGGTCACGGTTTGGAATGGCTATGATCTCCTATTTCACCCTGTTGAGGAAGTCTTTAAGTGGCTCCCCATCTTGCTGGATGACTCGGTATAAGTCACTGGATCTCTTCTCCATTTTTGCAGCTTATAGAGAAACGACTTTGGAAGACATTGGCGAAATCTGCAAAACAGGATATTTTCCCTTTGGGTAAATTCAAGTACCATTCTAATGTCGAACCTGACAGCGTCGAGCTAAAGCCTTTGCACATGTAGGCTTCATGCAGGTGGACGGGGATTGGCATGATGGACATCCTCTGTTGGTATAGTAGTAAATGCTAGAGAGGATCACTGATTCCATCATATGACGGCATGGACGGGGTTTGAATCTGTCAGGCATCTCCAGGGTAGTGATATTATCTGTAAATGGAGTATTGGCATAGGTATGGGTATCCGCTCAATAGATTGAGGTGCTCCAGGAATTTTCTTGACCATTTCTTCCACGTTCTTGATGTAGGATATCACTTCACTCAGCACACCTGCATTATTAGATTCATTAGTAACAAAACTGTATGGACTAGCAGTTTGATTACCACTAGAGGGTTGTGACGATTGTGAGTTAGTGCCGTCAAAAGTACGGTGCAAATTCTGCAACTGGGCTCTGATGCGGGTAGCTTCTTCCCAGATGGCGTGATTGCCATCATTGAGATGTACAGGTGTTCTAGTTGTAGGCATCTGAGTTGTGTCAGTGTGGAGGTCGACTAGGGTTTGGTGGAGTCCTGAGGAGAACTCTGGGGTGAACCCAGGTGAGTATTGCAGGGTTTCCTGCGGGTTGATGGTCATCCTGGCTGCCGGAGTGCTGAACGACGGCAGGGGAGGAATATTGAGGATATCCCTCCTGACAGGTATCTTGAATGGTAGGCCTCCACCATCCACGGCTGCTCTGAGTCGTTGATTTTCTAGCTCCAGCTGCTGCATCCATGATTCCTGCAGCTTGTTGACACCGACCAGATCTCTGAGTGCAGCTTGTATTTCTTCAGGGTCTCGTTCATCTTCCACAGTTATTATCTCGTCTTACACCGTTGAACTTCTAAACGTCTGGTTCAATGGCGGTGGAACTCCTAGGCTAGATGGTGGTGGAACAGAATGGAAGGTTTGTCTACAGGACGTGTTCCCCAGGCCTGACCTGTTGGATGGAGCTCTTGATACCACTTGTGAAATTTCGGTTTGTGTGACTGGAATGTTGATGGTAGAGGTTTTAACGGCCAGTGTTTCAGTGGCGTTGTTGGTTTCATCAGCCGAGTTGGTTTGAGCATGAGGATCCATTGCGAACAGAGGTTGAAAAATAATGATGCAGACTCTGAATGGGATTTTTAGGCTAGATGCCCCATGGTGGGCGCCAAATTGTTTTGGTATAAAATTACCTAAGTTCTACTAAGCAGAAATGTGGATCAACTAATCTAAGTTGTCGTTTAGAGCTCAGGATTGTATTTGTAAAGTAAAGGAATAAATAGCGTACAGTAAAGTTGACACACATACTTTTTACGAGAAAACCCTTTGAATAGGGAGAAAATCTCAATTGGACTCCTCCTCCAACAGGAAAAGGCTTCACTATAGTGTTGGTATGATGTATTACAAAGGTTAGAGTACAAACTGTAACGCAAAAATGATAATAGCAAGGTACATATCAATGGAGAGATTAAGGAGTAGAGTTAATGATGATATTGGAGTAATATATGTCTCTTGGATCTCTTCATACTTGCATTTATAGCTCCCCTTCTTATTCTCCAACGGTAAACCCTAACCGAAATAGAACGTAGGCCTCAACTCTGCAGCTCCGAGATTCTCTCAACGCCTTCCTGATTTGTAGCAACTAATCTAATCGTTGGCAACAGCTTCTTTTGACTGGGTCTCTTATCTCTCCATAATTGACTTAATCTTCCAATAGTGGAGAATATTATACCTTCACAAAGATACTATTTAAAGAACCCTAAAAAATCGGGAGACTAAGTTCAAAAAAATTAGTTATGCTCAGCTATAAATCTGGGGAAAACCCATTCTGACGCGCTGATAACATAATTGACGTCTTGATCTCTACCCGTCAAACTAAAAATCAGAGGCCTAACAATAGCCACGAAGTTGCGTCCCTACTTTGCGTTACACCCTATCGTTCTGCTAGCTGACCAGTCTCTAAAACTAGCCACGAGAAGCATAAAGAGGGGTCGGAAGAATACAGAATTGGGCGCTAGAGCTTTCACTGTACGACATTTCTAGAATGTACGACATTTCCAAAATACAGAAATAGACGCTAGAGCTTTCATTGTATGATATTTTCTATAAACCCCTTTTTACATACCAATGCAGTGCTCAGGAAGAGAAAATCTCCTATACCAGAGTGCTGGTAGAAGTAGTTGTAGCTCAACCAACGGTGGAGACCATTGAAAACAAGAATCATAAGGGGAAGGCTTTGCAACAGAAAGTAGAATCTCAGTGGAGGCCTAAATCTTGCTTGCTCTTTGGGCATGATTGTGATGAATTTGTTAAGCATAAGAGGGCATACAAACCTCCACAAAAGCCACCTCAGAAAATGGGTCATAAAGTAGCGTAGCTACCAATATAAGCCTAAACCTATTGCAAGGCGAGTGGATGATAGTGACTGCATTGTTGTCTCACAGGTGGATAAAGGGAAAAAAATATCCCAGATCCGGAACAAGACAACAAGTGAGAATTGGGTGGATAAAATGCTTGCTAATAAGCTAGATAACCTAACAAACATGTTTGGTGTCCTGGACTTTGAAGTTGTTGACCTACTTAAGGGGGATGTTGTTGAGAGTTCAAATGTGTCTGGTCGGCATCAAATCCTGTCCAAATGATAATTGCATGCTAGAATGTGAGGGGTTTAAACCTAAAAGGAGATAAAGAGTTTTCCAGCTAAACATAAAACCAGTATTAGTTGTCTTTAGAAACAAATATACAAAGTGGCTTTTCTGATAAAATATTTAAGAAGATGTGGTCATTTGGGTGGTCTATGATAAAGAACTTGTTGGAAATAGAGGTACTGTAAAGGCGAAATGTAAATGGATTAACGAACTGAATGTGGGCCAAATTGTTTGATGTGTGAGTATACTGTATCATGGTATAACCACTGCCTTAGAAACGATTTCGCCGCAACTGGTGTAGTTGTTCATCGACGTCATCCGCCAAGGTTAGCACAGTTTCTTCCCAGTCTCGTACACCTGAGATGAGGAAGATGGAACTCGCAAAGATGCTCAGAGAGATTGAAGAAGAGAAGAGAAGAAATGAATATTTTTTCTGTTTATACAACTGATCTAAGAACACAGAATAAAATAGCCAAATATGGGGAATGACAAAGTTCCCACTAAACCAGCCACTAACATCAAAACGTGGCTGAAATCAAGGAGAAATAAATGGGAGAGTTATGAAGAAGTCAAAAACTGAAGAAGAACAAAACGGTTGGTCAAGTTATTTGAAAAGCCTCATAAAACTTGGCCCTCAAATAACCACGGCCCAAAAAGGTAGCCCCACACCGCGCACGTGTCACGAACACGAACTGAACCGGACGGACAGCGGCGGCAGCGAGCGCATGT
>ONZA01006552.1:13413-25736 GCA_900322205.1 Kewa caespitosa
CTATTTGTGTAGGCGGTGCTATTCTCTCGTTACTGCGCCAAGATGGCTTGCCGGTAGGTTTCGTCCTCTTGGCCCTCGTCCTACAGCTTGGTCCGGGTGCCCCCTCTGTCGGAGTTTGGGGGCTCTCTCCCCCACATGGAAGGACTTGACGTATTATCTTTCCTTCAGCACTTAGATTTTGTCTATGTACTTTGTTCTTGTATGTTGAAATCTTTATAAAAGACTAATGAAATATAAGAGGGTTTGATGATCTGTCCCCTAGGACGGGGTCTCATCTCTTCACCTTTATTGTCTTCTGCGTATTATTTCTGCATTTGCCTTTCGTCCACTTTTGCGTCTCTTGGGTTTGAATGAAGGTCTTTGTTTCTTGCCCCTAGGATGGGGTTTCGTCTAGCCATGTTGTAGACTTGAAATTTATTTTTCCCCCGTGATGGGGCTTCGCCTAACCGTGATGTAGATTTAAGTTCATTTTGCCCCCGTGATGGGGCGTTGTCTAACCGTGACGTAGACCTGAACTTTATTTTACCCCCGTGATGGGGCTTTGTCTAATTGTTATGTTAGAATTAGGTTCATTTTCCCCCGTGGTGGGGCTTCGTCTATCGAAGTTTTCGAAAGAAATTTTGCAGGGCAATACATAGACGAAAAGGTGTAAGAGCTGAAAGCAAATCCATTGTTGGCTTCTTGGGGGAGCTGACCCCTGATGGACAAAGGCCTTACAAAATGGATAAAGGCTTCTTGGGGGAGCCTACCCCGTCATCTAGAGAAGTCTAGGAATCAAAAGAGGCTACTGAAGGATGCCTACCCTGACGAGGCTCCGTGATGGGACCGCGTCCTATCCGATAAACTTCCGAAGGTTGTTGATGTTTTAGGGCCTTCCTATCTTCCTTCCCTCCGGGGTTTCCAGTCGATATGTCTCAAAATTAATGACTTCCGTAACCTTGTAGGGTACCTCCCAGTTGGGTGTCATCTTTCCTTCTTCATTTTGCCTTCCCACGGATTCCATGGTTCTCAAGACTAGGTCCCCTACATTGAGCTTTCTCGCTCTCACTCTCTGGTTGAAGGCTTAAGTCATCCTTTGCTTGTAGATTTCGGCCCTCAATAGTAAGTTTCCTCGTACTTCTGGGAGGAGGTCGAGGTCATGCTTCCTCCTTTGATCATTCGTCTCGGGGTCGAAGTGTTTGACCCTCGAACTCTTGTCGGCCAGCTCCAGCGGGAGTACTGCTTCGGACCAGTAGAAAAGGATGAAAGGTTTTTCTCCTGTGATGGCCTTTTCAAATGTTCTCGACGCCCATAGGACTTCCGTTAGTATGTCGGCCCGTAGCCTCTTGGCTTTGTCAAGTTTCTTCTTGATGCCACTCACCAAGATTTTATTGCTCGATTCCACCTGAGCATTCATCTGGGGCCTTCCCACAGCTGTGAAATTTGCCTTCACCCCGTGTTCTTCCAACCAGTCGGTGAGTTTTGGCGTGTCGAACTGTGGGCCATTGTCAAAGATGACGCTTCGAGGGTTGCCGAAACGTGTGAGGATGTTCTCCAAGATGAACTTCTTCACATCAGCTACGGTTATGTTCTTAACGGCCCTTGCTTCGACCCACTTGGTGAAGTAGTCGACGGCAACGATGGCGTATTTCAGTTGTCCCAGTGCCTGTGGGGAGCGGCGGCCTACTATGTCCAGGCCCCGTAAGTGAAAGTGCATCGGAGATAGGATCAGCATCAACTCGGCAGAGGGGAGTTTCGGGACCGGCGTGAAGACTTAATTAGCATTTTTCGCAACTCTTGATCATCTCGGCCGCGTCACTCTTGAGAGTGGGCCAGTAGAAGCCTAGCATTGGGATTTTTGTGGGCCACGGCTCTCCCTCCTTGATGAGCGCCACAGATGCCAACGTGGGCTTCTCGGATGATTTCCTTCCCTTGCGTCTTAGAGACACATTTAAGTAGTGGGTGGCTTAAGCCCTTCTTGTACAGTGTACCATCTCAGAGTTCGAACCATTTAGCTCTCGCTTGAATTTTCTTGGCTTCCTTCTCATTATCGGGGAGCTTTCCTTCCCCCATCCACACCATTAGTGGCTCCATCCATTTGTCTCTACGGTCGATAAGAGGACTTCGACGTCTGGTTCAATACTCCTCTTCTCCTTCTCTTCTCAAAAGATGTTCCGGGAGACTCCTTCGGCTGACGAGCCGGCTAGCCGGGCCAGCGCGTCGGCGTGGTGGTTCTCCGACCTCGGGATGTGTTCTACTATCACTTCTTCGAAGCGCTTGATCATCTCCCGAACTTTTCCAAGGTATGCCTCAATTCCCTCTCCCTTGGCCTCGTAGTCCCCAGAGATCTGTGAGACGACGAGTTGGGAGTCCATCCTCACCTTGAGTTTCTTTACTCTGGCGGATTGGGCCATCTCTATCTTGGCGATGAGGGCTTCATACTCAGCCTCATTGTTGGATGCTTGGAACCCAAATCACATTGCATACTCGAAGACATCTTCCTCTACTGAAGTCATGACAATGCCCGCCCCACTTCCTCTCTTGCACGACGAGCCATCCACACTCATCAACCAAGACTTGGTCCAGTAACTTGGCGTCTTCTTCGAAGGCGTCATCTCGGCTAAGAAGTCTGCGAGGGCTTGGCTCATTATCACCCTCCTGGGCTCGTACAAAATATCATAGTCGGTAAGCTTGTGATCCCACACCTGCGTCCTTCCCGAAAAGTCCAGCTTGCCCAATATTTTCCTTAGGGGTTGATTTGTTAGGATAGTTACAGGATTGATCTGCAAGTAGGGTCTAAGCTTCATGGAGCTGATGAGAACTCCAAGGGAAAACTTCTCTGGGGTGGACTAGCGGAACTCAACACCACACAAAGCATGACTGGTGAAGTAGACGGGCTCTTGCTTCCTCTCTTCTTCCCTGACGAGGACTGAGGCTACGACCTTCTCGGAGATGGCGAGGTAGAGGAAGAGTCTCTCCCGTGGCTTTGGCGAAGCTATTTTGGGCAAGGAGCCCAAGTACAGCTTCAGATTCTTGAAGGCTTCTTGCGCTTCATCATTCCATTCGAACTTCGTCCCCTTCCTAAGTGCCGAAGAGAAGTGCGCGCACTTGTCGGCGGATTTTGAGGCGAAACGGTTGAGGGCCGCGACGCATCCTGTCAGCTTTTGAATGTGTTTGACACATTTGGGTGGCTCCATGTCGATCACGGCCTTTACCTTCTCTGGGTTTGCGCCGTTGCCTCTTTCGCTTACCATGAAACCCAAAAATTTTCCTCCCCTCACCCCGAAAACACACTTCTTCGGGTTGAGCTTCATTTTATTTCTTCTTAGAGTTTCGAATGTTTCTCTCAGGTCTTCTATGTGATCAGAAGACTTCACGCTCTTAGTGATGAGGTCGTCCACATAGGCTTTGAGGTTTCTACCAATTTTCCCTCTGAAGACCTTTTTGACGAGCCTCTAGAAGGTCTCACCGGCATTCTTTAGCCCGAAAGGCATCATGGTGTAGCAAAAGACTCCGTCGTCGGTGATGAAGGCCGTTAAGCTCTAGTCCTTCTCTTCATGAAGACTTAATGGTATCCAGAGAAGGCGTCCATAAAACTCAAGAGTTCATGCCCCGTGGTGGAGTCGACAAGCTTATCTATCTTAGGGAGCTGGAAACGGTCCTTTGGGCAGGCCTTGTTCAAATCAGTATAATCGACACACATTCTCCAGCTCCCGGTCGCCTTCTTCACCATCACGACATTGGCGAGCCATTTAGGGTATCAGCATTCTCTTATGAAGCCAGAAGCTTCTTCACCTCATCCGACGAGGCTCGGCCCCGCTCTTCGCCCAGGTGTCTCTTCTTTTGCTTAACAGGCTTAAGTTTGGGGTTTATTCCAAGTTTTTGTTCCATGAGAGATCTGTTGATGCCGGGCATTTCGTCCGATCCAAAGGTGAAAACGTCTTGGTATTTGCGGAGGAGCTTCATTAGTTCCTCCTTGGTGGTCTCGTCTAGCTCGTCACTGAGGTATGTGAATCGTTCTGGACGAGAGGGGTCCAGGATGACCTCCACCTTGCCACTCGAAGGGGTGGCTCTCTCTCTTTCTTCGATCCTCGCTTCGGTGACCTCTGGTGGGACGATGTCTACCATGAGGCACTGTGCTTCCTTCCCCTTCTCCTCCTTCGTGGGAGTAACATCCTATCTTTACAACGACTCTTTTTGCAGGAATTTCTTTCTTCCTCTTCCTCGAGCTGTTCTCGACGGGAGTTAAGGCGTTGGTCTCGGTGGGTGGTAGCGTTTTCTCTGGAACGATGTTCTTGCTGTTTAGGCATTTGACGTAGCATGTCCGAGCTGCTTTTTGATCGCCAAGGATCCTCCCTACTTCCCTATCGTCCCTGTGGAATTTCAATGTGAGTAGCATCATGTTGGGAGTTCCATTGATTTTATTTAGCGTCGGTCTCCAAAGGAGGACATTGTATGGGAGTGAGACATTGAGGACAAGGATTCCGAGACGACACGCCTGGCTTCATCCTTCGGTCCTATCCTTATTGGGAGTTGGATACTTCCCATCGGTAAGACTTTGTTTCCGCCAGAGCCTACCACCGGGTGAGTGCTGGGTATCACTTTGTCCGAGGTGTAGCCGAGGTCCATGAGGCAATTGGCTATGATCACGTATATTAGGAATCTTTTTACCAATGTGTTGGCAACTTTCACGTCGACAACAAGGGGGTCGTTGTGAGGGAACTAAAGGGGTCTCATGTCTGATTCATCAAAAGTGATCGGTTTCCCGAACTTGAGAACTTCCTCAATCAGCATGATTTGATCGAGGGATCTGAGGTGAGCTCGTCTTGCTTTGTTTGTAAGACCACCTCCTTCCAAGCCACCCGAGATGACAGCCACTTCATAAGAATCTGAAGAGGATCCTGATGCCACAGGCTCGGTTGCTGCCCCCTGGCCCGGTGGGACGGTGGTCGTGCCCTTTTCTTTCAGGAAGAAATTGAGTTTTCCCTCCCTTGCCAATTTCTCAAGGTGTAAACCTAATTCTCAGCAGTACCTCATACTGTTCCCATGCTCTTTGTGGTATTGGCAAAAGAAGTAACTCTTCTTCATGCCTTCCTTCAATAGGGTTGGGTCGGGTAGCAGTTTGGGGTCAATTTTTGCCAAAACAATTTCTTGATTACAATTCAAGATTTGGTTCACCGTGGGGCTCTCCGACATTTTTCTTTCAGGATTCCCTTGCCCTTTGAACTCGCTTCTACCTCCCCCTCTTCCCGGTGCTTTCTTCTTGAATTGGGGCTTCTCGACTGTCAGTGTTTCAGCCTTTCTTCTTTTGTTTCTTGATGGTCTCACCTTGTCATCATACTACTTCTCTCGTCGATTCCCCCCATTCACTATGTCTCGTCCGGACCTTTCCTAAGCCGTGAATAGCTTGGACAAATAGGCTCGGACGAAGCGTAGGGTGAGCTTCTCCTTCTTCGGCTTCATGTGTTCGAAGTCTTTCTGGATCTCACTTCCTTTGATGATACTTTTGACGTAAGCCGTGCATGCTATTGTCTGATCGAGATCGGTGATCTCTAGTCACTTGTAGTTAAAGCGTTTGTCGTAATCTTTCATCGGTTCCTTCTTTCCCGGACAGATGTTGAAGAGGTCTTCCGAGCATTTCTCAGTCTTTTCGCAAGTCATGAAGTTCTCGGTGAAGATACGACAGAGCTCGTCGAAGCTATGAATGCTTTGAAGAGGGAGACTGTCTAGCCAGTTAAGTGCCCTTGCCTTCCAGGGTTCCGACGAAGTGTCGGCAGTAAGTGGCGTCGTTTCACTCTTGCATCATCATTGCTGCCTCGTAGGCCATAAGGTGCTCCCGGGGCGAGGTTGTTCTGCTATACTTCTTCATCTTTCCGATCCCAGAGTTCAGGTTCAAGGGATAAGCCATGATCTCTTCACTGAAAGGGACCTTCATGGTAAGGTCCGGGCTTATCTCTAATCCCCTGAAACTCTTCATGATGTTGTCGCAGTCCTTCGGCCCTAAGCGGGTTAGGGCGTGACCCCTCTGCCCTCGTAGCCTTTCGGCTTGTCTGCGCCGGATGATCTCCCGGTCGTCTTCTTTCTTACGGCTCTCTAGCTCCCCCTCAGCCGCTCTCCTCCTCTTCTTCATTGCTTCGATTGAAGGTCGGAGGTTCGCTATGCTTCCTCTAGGCCTCACATGCCTCCTCGCACTTTTCGGCTTGCTCTTAGACTTCGATGAGGAGGAGTTAGAACCGCTCAGGCTAAAAGAGGGGTCTTCAGCACCTTGGTGGTGTGCGACTCCGAGTCATGTTTACTCTTTGAGCGCTCATTCGACTTCTTTGTGACACCTCTGTCTTGGTGCTTCGTCGCTCCAACATGCTGGTGGATGTTTTCCTGGAGGGTCGTGCACATCTTATGCATGTCGCCCAAGATGTTGGCCTGAAGGGCCACCAGCTCCTCCCTCGTGATAGGGGGATGGGTTGCGCCTCGTCTCCCTGCGGGCGAGGCCGACTAGTCTTCTTCGTGGTTCGACATCGAACTCGTCTTCCTTGAGTCCGGTGTTTGAATGTGTTTTTCGTTCCTTAATCTCATGCAACCTTGGCTGGCCACTCCCCACAGACGGTGCCGAATGTTTAGGGTGATTTTGGGTACAAGGAGTGGACCCTCAAACACTCAAAGGGTTGAAAGCCTTGGATACTTGAGATGAGGATAAGGATGACTCGCTTCGTCGGAAGAGGGGTACCTACGCAAAGAACGCATGTGAATCGGCCCCGACTTGGTCCGGGGAACGGTCCTCTGACGATCAAGTCAGTAAGGAGATTCCAAGATTAATGGATCTGCTCAAAGGGGCAAATTGAATGCTCTTTAGGGTACTCAAATCTTCCTTGAAAATGAGAGACTTGAATACTCTAGGGAGAGAAAGTGTGTAATCTCAACCGGAACCATCTTTGACACTGATTTCTTCCTATTATCTTGAATGAAGTGCTTGCCTCCTATTTATAGGCATTTCCCAAATGATGTTTAGGGTTGCAGCCTGTCCACTAGGGAGGCGCCATGTGGACTTCCCCTCCCTGGGATTAGCAAGGAAATGGGCCAAGGGCCCACCAACCAGATCCAGGCATGTGAGGGACACGTACTCTCTTCTGTATCTTCTAGAACCTTCCAAAAGTACCGCTCCGTCTAGGATACTCGTCTACCAGCGCCGAAGGTGCCCTTCGACGGTGCAAACCTTCATCCCTATCTCCAGCAGGCGTGTCGTCGAAAGGGGGAAAGGGTCTTCTCGGCCTTCTGTCGGGAGAACCCCTCGTCCTGCCCCTAGAGGGGGACGAAGGTCAACGGCCGAAGCTCCTTGGGAAGTAGAGGGGGCCAAGATTCCATCCATGTCATTCAGAGAGGTACACTCCTACGGGAAAGACTGGGCCGAAGAGGAGGGACCGAACCCGAAACCAAGATAGTGATGATGGGGCAGGTAATGCGTCCATGGGCTTGGAAAGGAGCCCAGTCCAAAACTAACAAACAACAATCAAGCTCTATATGCTTAGTACGCTCATGAAAAATTGGATTAGTGGCGATATACAATGCCGCTTTGTTATTGCAAAACAACCGCATTGATGATGAATGAGACACACCCAAGGAGGCTAATAGGGCTTTAAGCCATTTGAGTTCGCACACAGTGATAGCCATTGTTCGATACTTGGCTTCCGCCGAAGAGCGAGAGACGGTATGCTGCTTCTTTGTCTTCCAGGAGATCGGTAAAGAACCCAACATTACAAAGTAACCACTCAGAGAGCGTCTGCTCAACGGACAACCAGCCCAATCAGAGTCACAATACTCATATAGACGAAGATCGTAGTCAGAACGTAGTACAATCCCTTGGCTAGGCTTACCCTTGAGGTAACATACCACAAGCAAAGCGGCTTCCCAATGCTCCACACGAGGGGCATGCATAAATTGTGCAAGAGTGTGAATAGAGTATGAGAGATCCAGCCGCGTCATGAGCAAGTAAATAAGACACCCAACCAAGCGTTGATATCGCTCTGGATCATCAAGAAAATGCCCCGTAGCTAAAGCAAGCAAGTGATTAGTCTCGAGCGGAAAACTAGCCGGCTTTGCTCCCAGCAACCCACATTCAGTCACAACGTCCAGTGCATACTTGCGTTGACATAGAAAGAAACCATCCGGACTTTGACCTCAACACCCAAGAAATACTTCAAAACACCTAGATCCTTCATATGAAAACACTCACTCATATATGACTTGAAACTAGACAAAAGAGTAGGGTCATTTCCTGCCAGTATCAAGTCATCAACATACACAAGGACCGTCATTTCTTATGAGCCACGCCGAAACAAAAACAACGTGTAGTCATAATGGGACTGCTTAAACCCATAAGCCTTGAGTGTAGTCGATAGTTTTGCAAACCAATTACGAGGAGCTTGTCGTAACCCATACAAGGACTTGCGAATACGACAGACTTTTCCTTAATGAGAGGGACAAAAACCCAGAGGAAACCGCATGTACACCTCTTCATCGAGATCACCATGAAGAAATGCATTGCGAACATCCATTTGGTGAACTTCCCAATTTCGAGCAGCAGCCACTGAAAGAAAAGTACGAATCGTCACAATTTTAGCCACTGGCGCAAATGTCTCATTGTAGTCAGCTCCTTCCACTTGATCATTGCCAAAAACAACAAGCCGAGCTTTAAAACGCTCTATAGTGCCATCGGAATTGAATTCGATTTTGTAGACCCATTTGCATCCAAGCGCTTTCTTCCCTCGAGGAAGTGACTCGACGGTCCAAGTGTTGTTCTTCTCTAGTGCCTCAATTTCCTTGGTCATCGCTTCATGCCAACGTGGATCAAGTCCACCCGGTCGGGTAGCAGTAGCGGCAGCATTCTGGTGATCACACCCGTCCGGGTCAGCAGCTAGGGAATTTCCACCTGGGTGGGTAGTAGGAGCAAGACCGTACTGGGGGTCAAACCCGCCTGGGTCAGCAACGAAGGAAATTCCACCCGGGCGGGTGGAAGCAACAACAGCGTTCTGGGGTGCAGACCTGCCCGGGTTAGTAACCAGGTCATTGACTGTGGCAGTAGCGGGGTATGAACGCTAATTGCATGCTTAGCAATATATAAAAGTTCCTATCGCTTGCTTGTTCGGTCAGTTTCCGGAACAACGGCACAGGGAAATTCATCTTCAAAGAACTCGACATCGTGTGACACTATCATTTTCTTATGGTCGAGATCATAAAGTTTCCAACCCTTCTGAGTGTAGGAGTAGCCTAGAAAGACACATCGTACGCTCCTCGCTGCAAATTTATCTTTATTCCGACCCTTAAAGTGAACGTAGCAAAGGCACCCGAATGTTCTTACTGCACGATAGGATGGCGGATTACCAAAAAGAACTTCATGTGGAGTTTTCACTTCATTAAGCTTGGAGGGAGTCCGATTGATGAGATAAGCAGCACCTAGTATACACACACCCGCAAAACATCAGAGGAAGATGAGCATGAAAACGTAGTGCCTAGCCACGTTCAATATATGATGATGTTTTCGCTCCACCCGGCCATTCTGCTGCGGAGTACCGACACAAGAAGTTTGAAACAAAATGCCCTGTTGGGAAATAAACGGCTGTAATTGACGAAACTCCGTCCCATTATCACTGCGAACAATACGTACAATAGCGTGAAATTGTGTTTTGGCCGTAGCACAAAAATTGCGCATAAGAGAAGGAACTTCAGTCTTATCAGCCATTAAGTACACCCGCACAGCACGACTAAAATCATCAACAATCATCAAAAAATAGTGCGCCCCACAAGTAGAAGCAATGCTATATGGTCCACAAACATCACAATGAATCAACGAGAAGGGTTCAATAGCTCTACTAAAACTCAATGGAAATTTGGTGCGAGTTTTTTTAGCTCGAAAGCACACATCACATGACTTATTACCAAAATCCACCTTACTACTACGACTAACACACGGAAGTAACTTAATATCTTCAAAAGAAGGATGCCCCATACGATCATGCCATAACTGCAAGGAATTTGTAGTCGTTACCCGCCGAACTTGAGCTTGTGCGACACCCCGGAAGTAATAGACCTCGTCCCACTGTTCTCCCACACCAATCAGGGTCTTCGAAGTGTGATCCTATATCACAAGTAGATTATGAAAGAATGTCACAATATAGCTAGTATCGTTAATGAGACGAGCAACACAAATCAAATTGCAGTTTAAACGAGGCACAAACAATACATTCTGTAATACTAGACCACCACCCAAATTGACGGTGCCCTCTTGGACAGCCATAGTTGTATCGCCATTGGGCAATCCCACAAACAACAGTTCAACATCAACCAAGTTAGTTAAATAAGAGTTTTTTCTTGTCATGTGACGTGACGCTCCCGAATCGAGGAGCTTTTACCCGACAACTTGTCGGTATTACCAGTAGATTTGTGCACTTGAAGCATCTCTGTCAAGGTAGCCCAATCATCATTCGAGAGAGATAGAAAGTGAGCATGATCCCCCACATCAACCGGAAGACCCATAGCGTTAGCCGCTACAGACGGAAGCACGACAGCATGTGCTGTTGCATTGGCACCATCCCCGGGTAAAGATAGTACGCGAAAGTCGAGTCAAAAGTCTTGCTTGTCTTTCCTTCACCGCTAGACATTGTGGCGAATAGAAGAAGAGAAAAAAAAACAGTAAGTTTTGGTCTTCGGTCGGAGGTCGTCGGAGGTAGTTCGTGCCTTTGGTTGTTGTTCGTCGGAGTCGGGTCGTGCCTCGGTTGGTCGATCATCGTGAGCCAGGTTCGTTAGGCAGGTCGTCGGTCGTTTGATATTTGGGTCGTGATGAGTTTGTGTTTGGGGTTAAGCTTGTTGCCAAATATTAGCTCTTGATACCATGTAGAATAACGGAGAGAGGTAAAACTCTCGTATTTCTTATTATTCACACACTAAAGACTATATATACAGTTTTTACATTAGGGTTTAACCCTTGGCTCAGTTAACATACTACACCCACAAAGACAACTATATACATAGATAGCAAGGCCCAATATGCGCTTAGAATCTAAAAGGTAATTCTCAAATTCATAAATGCGAGTACTAAAACACTCTAATCTTCCACATGCAAACACACAGTGACGCTGCAACCTAAAGTGAACACTACTACTAAGATACTCTTAAGGCTCAGGTTATTAGTTACCTTGGAATGACTGGTGCATCCGTGCCTAGGAAATGAATGATATGAGTTCAGTTGATCATCTCTGCATGGAGTATGCAGACGAGGAAACTGCGCAT
Source organism: Kewa caespitosa (assembly GCA_900322205.1). Classification (NCBI taxonomy): domain Eukaryota; kingdom Viridiplantae; phylum Streptophyta; class Magnoliopsida; order Caryophyllales; family Kewaceae; genus Kewa; species Kewa caespitosa. The sequence goes on from ONZA01006552.1 coordinate 24,673, forward strand.
CAGGTAGAAGCATAGTGTACAAAGTACGATGCATCACAAAATGTACCTTGTCACACAACAAAACCATAAACTATGACGTTAATAAAATGCAGATGACTTTACCTTCCTTAAGTATCATTGTTTCTCAAAAAAGGTTATCAGGTAGAACATAACCCTCCAAATTTCGTGCATAAGGATGGAATAGAGTGTGTTTCTTCTCAAAATATATAGCATCAGGAGTTGTGTCAAATTCAAAAGTAATTGGACGGTGAAGAGGTCTTGGGTTCACTTGATTCCTAAGTAGGAACCAATCTCCATGCGATTGGACTAGTGGAACAGGATGGGGAACAGGAACTCGGACTGGAATAGGTCCTGGACCTGCCACAGGTCCTGAGAATGAACCACGGTTATAGAAGGTCGCAATGTAGCCCTAGCTGGAAGTGGAGGATTATTTGATAAATTATCATTTGTGTCTAGTTCAGTAGCGGATCCAGAATTTTGGGGTAGGGGGTTCAAATCTATAGTGAAGTTTGAGCGGAGGTCACTCATGGTTTATTGAAAAAAATTTGCAATTAAATAAGGATATCATAAATTGTTCTTAAATTACAAATTCATTAAAATTATTGGGGTCTTCCTCATTTACATGAATTTGATGTAAAGAGTGATTTAAATTTTGGGAAGCACTTGATTGTTTTCTTATTTTTTACTATCTATATTTTTTCGTCCTCAATATGCTTCAAAATTTGATTTAATACTCTTCTTCTTGTTATTCCCTAATTATAACTAGACCTGGCAAAATAAATCCTGAACCGATTACCCAAATCGAATAAGCCAAGCTCGAAATTAATTTTGATCTCAAACTGGTTATACGATTTTGAATCGAGATTCGAACCAAACCGAAACTCAAAACAAAATCAAAGACAAAATTTATTCAAAAGTAGCTAATACGATTATAAATCATATTCGTTATGACCCGAATCAATTCTAACCAAACCAAAAATGATTAGAACTAGACAGAACGAAATCATAATGGAATTAAAGTTACCGAATTGACACGAACTAATACCAAACTAATTGACTCGTTT
>ONZA01006554.1:29531-47561 GCA_900322205.1 Kewa caespitosa
CTGTGACCTCGACCAAGGGCATCATTAGCCACAACATCGTCATTTGTAGAAGGGCATGAATAGAATTATTAGTTTCACGCACCGTAGTTTCAAACATGTAAGTAGTAGTAGGATCTTCAGGAGGAGGAGAAGGAGGAGGAGGTGCCTTATCTAACGTAACGCAAGGAGATCTGTATTCGCCGGTTCAGATTGCTAAGATCTCAAGCAAGACGCTGAGAGTTCGCCAAACAACGCCATTGTTCGGTGCTGACCGGGATGTCCTGCCCAACGAGCCATAGGGACAATAGATGATGATGATGTAGCCAACTCACATGAGGGTGTAACAACCAAATGGTCAAGCACACGAGAAGCTGGGATGCCATTCACTAAGCTCCCCCTATCGTGTGTAATGGGATGATCAAAAGGTGCAAGGAGAGGTGGATCGAGTGCACCAAGAAGTGAGTGATGAGAGGATGTTGTTGGTGCTTGCACCTTGTATTCAGAATAAGAAAAAATGCCCTCAACAAAGTGCACATCTCGACTGACAATAAGCTTTTTATTCTCCAAATCATAAACATGCCAACCTTTTTGAGTATAAGGATAGCCCATAAAAACACATTTGAATCCACGAACATCAAATTTATCTGTTGACTTATGGCGGACGTAACACAAATACACAAATGTCCGAATATGATCAAAGGGAGGAGTTTCACCATAAACATCTCATAAGGAGTCTTTCCGTTATTCAAGGGAGTAGGCGTACGGTTGATTAGGACCCGGCAATAAGGATACACTCACACCAAAAATACAAAGGGAGATTGGCTTGAAGACGAAGGGCTCGAGCAACATTAAAGGATGTGTCTGTGTTTACGCTCAACCTTCCCATCTTGTTGAGGTGTAGCCACACAAGAGGTCTAGGAAATTATTCCTTTATTGAGGAAAAAAAACTTCAAAGGTTTAAACTCAGTCTCATTATCACTTCGAACAATTTTAATGATGCTATCAAATTAAGTTGACACCATATTCACAAATTCTTTAAAATAAGCAATAACTTTAGTCTTATCATTCATAAGAAATATCCACACATCACGAGAATAATCATCAACCACTATCAAAAAATAGTGTGCACCACAAGAAGACGCAGCAGAATATGATCCCCAAACATCATAGTGAATTAACTAAAAAAGTTTAGGAGCTCTACTTTCACTTAAAGGAAATACCTCCACGTTTTCTTGGAACGAAAATAAATGTCACAATCTTTATTCATGCTAGCAAGACAACTACCACTCATATTGTCAAAAATAGGAAGAGAAGACAACACCCTCGTCGAAGCATGTATCATACGTTGGCGCCACAATGAAGCCACTTATGTCGACTAAACATGATGCGATCGAGCTTGTGTGACCCCCCGAAGATAGTAGAGTCCACCCCACTTCTTACTCACGCCAATCAGGGTTCTCGTAGTGCGGTCATGTATAACACAAAGCTTATTATTAAATGCTACAACACAGTCAACATCTTTGATATCATGAACCACAGAGATCAAGTTGCAAGTCAATTTAGGAACAAACAGTACATGTTTCAAGGCAACACCATCACCAATAAATCATGTCCCTTCTTGTATAGCAGCAATAGTATCTCCATTGGGCAAAGTAACAGGGATGAAACAATATTAGGAACATCCAAAAGCAAATTTTGCACACCTGTCATATGTTGTGAAGCATCGGTGTCTAACAACCATTCACAAGAGAAATTCTTACCAGTCAATTTCTCATTCGAACCAGAAGTGGAAGTAGTTGAACGTTGAGAGTGTAAGATACGTTCCAATACCACCCCATCGACGTTGGTCATTGGCGGCAAGGTCGATCGATCACCTTCACCAAGTGCACCCACTCCACCTTCGAAACTTCCACTTGCATCGGCATCAGCTTGGGCACCACGCCCACGTCCAGAGCCTCCACGACCACGGCCTCGCCCACCTTCACCAACATGCCACCATTCTAGATACCTAAGATGCTGAAAGCAAGAAGAGATATCATGGCTTGGTTTGTTGTAGTGGGAACAGTACACATGGGTCTGTTGGACGCCGTCAGTCAAGTTCGAGGGGCTGCTTGCGTTGCGAAGCTCACTACTTCTTCCTTAGTTTCCTGGCCAAGGCTAATATCGGTGGGTCGTTCCTCTTGTGTAACTAAGGAATACACACAATCCATATCAGGTAGCGGGTCCCTGGCCAATATATTGGACCTAAGATTGCTGTAAGTGGCTGCATCAAGCCCCAACAGAAACTGCTGCACCTTTTATGTTTCCATATTCTCCTTGTGCTGTGCATCCAAGTGACACTCGCATTTGCCACATTTGCACTTCGGGTAAGGCACCAACCCAGAGTACTCTTCCCACAGAATGTTAAAATGTCCAAAGTAATTGGACGTTGTTGATCCGGCTTGCCGACAGCCAGCGAGAGCCCCTTTCAACTCTTGGACTCTTATGCATCTCTCACAGTGTACCGAACCTTAAGATGATCCCATAAAGATTGTGCGTCTTCCTTATACATGATCTGACTTCGTATACTTCCATCAATGGTTTGCATAATCCATTGCATAAGAGTGGAATTCTACCTTCCGCATTGGTCAAATTTCTATCAATAAGAGGCCAGAATGGTGGGGAAGGAATGAATTCTCTCGGCCTCCCTACTTACGCTTCACTACTCAAGTGCATCCTAGAAGGTAGGACAAAAAGATCTGAGAGGAATCGCAAGTGGAGTCACACGCTATATTCGACTAGCTTTCTCTCTTCCACGGAAAGACTTTAAGGCGTGGTGACCACTCTATATAGCCCTATCTTTGATCCTACTCACACACAAGTAGGGTTTACCAAAGTTGCGTTTAATGAAATAGAAAACGCCTCTAATACCATTTAAATTGCTTTTGTCGTCTCCCTTGGATGTACCCTAAGAAATAAAAACAAGAGTTTCGCCTCCCACAAGAAAATGTCGAAAGCAAAAAGCCCTAACTTCCTATTTTGACCGAACCTAATTCGAAGCACCTTGACTCGCAGGTTTTACAAGCCAAATGGAAGGCAAACCAACATTCCTCCAAGAAGAATTGTGCTATGCCCAAAGGAAGGGAAATAAATCCATCAGTTGAGTTTCAACCATTGCCATTGGTACAGGTTGACAGCTGTGCTTCCACCCAACCGTGGGGCGAATGAAGTCCGATACATAGATCAGTTACTAAAAGAATAGAAAAAGCTTTTATTGTGTCGCTTAACTTATATAGGAATTCCTAACTATTACTTAAACAAGCATGAAATGTATGCTTGCACATTCGTCCATTGAACCAAAGACGAAGCCCTATTCTACCATCGTCCCCCAATACAGCAAATAGAGCTAGTCTTCTATTTTCTTCCTAATATCCATCTTTTGGAAACATCGAAGTGACTTGTGGCTTATAAATAGGAAGATGAGGAGATAACGGCGAAAGATATTAATTAATGGGTAAGAGAGGGTTAATGTCAGATCCACAAGGACAAATGATTGATTTACCCATTAATTCAAAGCAATTTTTGCAAAGGTCTCTATTTAACAGAATATATCATTTCTTGCTATGGAGCATTCCCAGGAACTAAGAAGCAGAAGAATTTGGAGAAGAAGAATCGGGATAAGAAGTCCAACCCAAAAAAAGGAAGAAAGAAGAATGTCAATTCAAGTCGGAATAGGAGAGCATTCATCTTGGGGTGGGCTTACTAATTAGATGCTTTCAGCAGTTATCCGCTCCGCACTTGGCTACCCAGCGTTTGCCGTGGGCTAACCATTGACCAGCTTACTTCTAGCCCTTGGGGTCTACTCTATGCCACCAAGAGCTGATATGCGACATCTCTCTTACGATATTTCGAATTAAGCTCTCAACACCCTTAAGAACCATAGGTGCACCAACCAAGGCAGAGATTGGAGAGTTCGGGCCTTTTCTGATATCTTACTATAGATGGGAGTACTCGCCATGTTTGAAGAGAGCCTAGGCGTAGCGGGTAAGTTGAAAGGTTAGCCTTCGAGGCGTTGCTTGGCACTCGATTTTCTCGGCCTCAGATGAAAGAAGATGTGGAAGGACAATCCATGGACCAACCCCATCGTCTCCACCTCGTAGGAACTACGAGATCACCCCAAGGATGCCTTCGACATCCAGGGGTCACGGGTGTTTACACTTACCCAATCATCAAGATCGGTTGAATTCCCTTCCGGTTTTGTGATTCTATCAACAAAACCCATCTTAGTTCTGGCCTTGAAAGTGTTTTGCATACCCGCTGCCCACTGGTCATAGTCACCACCAAGCCAAGAGAATCGGCATTGGACAGGTAATATGGTGAAAGGTGGTTGTGAATTTTTCGATTTCAATCTGCGCCCCTTTTCCATCGTCTCTAGCCATGGGTCCGCCGAGTATCTTCACTTTTGGCCAAGTAAAGGGTTGTTGAGGGCGATTGTAGGCTCGTATTTAGGGGTTGGGTTTCAAACCTTCTCTTGGTATCATGAAGAAAGTGGAAAAATTATATCATGTATTTCCTTCTAAGGCTCCGCCAATATATACAAGGCTAGCAAGAATATGAAAAGTCTATTGAGAATAAAGAAAGACTAAGACTTTAGATATTCAAATTTACTTACACAATAAATCCCATTAGTAACTCAAAATCATATTAGTAAGCACATCATCACTATCCATCCACCTTAAGAACTCAATCTAAGGATGAGACACACAACAACTTTATGATTAAGCATTTGACTCAAAACCCACCCATCTCAACATGCAGCAAAGCCATTTCATAAAGGCACTATTTCAGTATCGTGATTCGTGCACAACCAATCTTGCTTATTCTTAATCAATTTGAATAAGTAATGATCCCACCTGATTTCTCACACGCAGACCCACTAAACTAGAGACATTCCGTGTCAGTCGAATATTGGGGTATGTTCTAGCCAAATAGCTCTTTGTTGGTCTCAATCACAAATCTTGGGGACCCAAAGTGTAAGACAATACTATTGTTGATCCTCTCTTTTGTTTTTCTGGTGAAAAGTTGTTGGTGAAGCAATAAAAGGGAGTAGTAACAAACAAGAGAGTTTAATTTTAAGGAGTTCAATAGTTGTGAGATGAATTGAATATATAGAGTGGTAATAGTGATGGTAGTGGTGGTTCAACAATGGTGAGGTGTAACAAGTGAGAAGAGGTGAGATAGGGAGGAGGGGAAGATATTTGAAACGCATGTGTTGTTAGTAAGGGTATAATTGTCTTTTACATAGAACAAGGTAGTAAATTTAAAAAAAAATAACTTAATAGGTAGTTCCTTATGAACATATTAAGTACTTTCGTACAAAACGCCTTATTTAAGAGCTACTTCCTTGCAAAAAAATCCAAAAAAATACCACGACAAACGCTACTAAGGACAACGAGTGAGCTCGGATAAAGCCCAAATAGATTGGTGTTGAGCCCACTATATAGGAAATGACTCCACTATCAACATAAAAGTGTATTCAAATGAGAACACTTTACATTGAAGCCCATTCCCAAGTAAGACTACTAATGAAAGCATGCCCCCTTCCACAAGTATATCAATGTCTAGTGCCACTAACAAGCTCCACAACGATAGGACTATATATACACTTCTAAAAAATACAATCATGTACAGGTATGGCTTATCATTGAGGTTTCACAGCTATCTTCTGAGAGTATGTTTTGATCTGAGACCATATCTGGTTCCAGAGTGAGAACGGTGAACCAAAGAAGCGTACTTCAACTGACTTTTTCGATCCTTCTCTAATGAATTCAACGTTCTTAGCAAGCTTAGATTGAACTGCTTCTGCATTATCAAGCAAAGGCAAAGCTACGGAACCATGAGACTCAAGATTTCTGATCCAACCACGCAGTAGATGGTTCACCACCTGCACATGACAATGGATATGATGTTTCAGAAACAGCAACTGAAGGAAGATGCATGAAAAAAGCTAACAAGTGATACCCAAAAAAGCGAGCCATGTCAACAAAAAGTGATGTTCCCTGGAGGCTTGATCGTTTTCTGTTTACAAATGAGTTTAGAGATGAGTTTCGCTCCTTGTGCAGAAGTTGCTTTCTCGTGCTTGTTTCTGATCATTTTCTGATCTTACCATTTGAAAATTCTGGACTTCAGTCTTCAGGACTGAATTTCTGGAAGATGGCAGTATGGGGAGACGGGCAACAAGAGGGTGAAGCGCAGGGGTGAAAAGGCTTCAGTTTTTGGTAGAAATAAAATTTTACAAAAAGAAGCAGAGGGTGAAGAATTAGAAGGTTCTTCGAGATGGAAGGGAGAAAAAGCTCACACAATGGAAGGACATCGGAGATCTAGATCACGCACTTGCTAATGGTGTCCAGGAAAGAGGCTGATCTCAAAGATAATGGACCTCCAAATTCATTTAGAAGAGGTGATGCTTAGCCATAAGAAGAGTCAGCAACGGAAAAAGAAGGTAAAATTGGCAAAGGCAGGGAATACAAGCAGGCTCTTCTTTAAAGTTGTTGATTAGAGGAGGACAAGCGTCATTAGGAGCTGAGGTGACCTTTTGGACGTGTTCATTGATGTGAAGGCAATTAGCGAAAAACTCACTAACGTTTACAGGAGATTACTTCTGGAGGAGGTGCTGGATCGACCACAATGTATTGAGGATTGGTGTGGGACCTAATTCCTTTTCACTTAGCCACATGGCTGGAATGGCCATTTGGAAATGATTACATCAGGCAAGTGGTGTTTCGCATGGATTAGGAAAACTCACCAGGTCCAGGGCTCCAGGCGACTTGATGATGGCTTTTCTCCATGATTCTTGGCAGGTGATGCCTGATGAAGAATGACCCCAGTAGGGGTTGGTTTGTAGACTTGTAGTTCTAGTAGAACGAGTTTATCAGGAAAGAATGAATTCAAACTCCATCACACTAGTACAAAAGGACCACTTGATCTAGGTCAGGACTGCACTCCCATCAGCCTCCATACAAGTGTTTAAAAGACCATCACCAAGGTTCTCTCAAACAGATTAGGAGAGGTGTTCGCTCATACAATCTCACAATTTCAAAGTGACTTCATTGAAGGAAGACACTTCTGTATGCAGCTTGTAGCCAATGAGGTTGTGTATGAGGAAAAGCCAGAAAGGAATACGAGTGGTGTTAAACTAGACGTCGAGAAGTCATATGATAGAATTCGTTAGGAAATCCTCGATATGGTCCTACAGAAACATATTTTACACAACGATGGAGGCAGCTGGTCAAATATTGTTTTGATAATGCTCACTTCTCTATCCTTGTCAACAAGGCACCCAGAGAGTGTTGTCCTACTCTGAGTATCTGAGCAGGCTCCTCACTCATCTCAAGTTGCCATGTCTGACACTCGGCACTCCTACAAAGGTATGGAATTGTATCTAATCTAACATTCCAACCCTTAGTTGGATAGAGCTTCTTTAGATTCGAAATGTGGGTTGTGGTCTCTGGGAGAAGAGAAGAAATTACTGTGGCGAAATCCTCTAACAGAGACTTTGTGGTGCCTTCATTATAGAAGAACACGAGAGTACTTTTGGTGACCTAATTGTCTTTGGACTTGCTACAGGTTAGGAGTTCTATCTAGATTCTTTCTGAGCTACAGAAGTTGGCGCCTTTAGAGGCTACTTCATTTTCAAAATGCAGAGAAGTGGGGCTGACTTGTCAATAGTCCTTCCAATGATTAGGCTGCAACTTATTACTCCCTCCGTCCTATAATAAACTTACGGAATCGCCATTTTTCTTGTCCCAAAAAAAACTTAAGGAATGGTACATTGTGTCACGTTTTGACAAGTTTACCCTTACTAATTCTTTTTCAACAAATGGGACACTCTTCTTTTATAGGGGTGTTTGGGGAAACTTTTGGACACTTTTTGCTTTTTTCAAAAAGCGTGCAAAAACCATTCCTTAAGTTAATTTTGAGACGGAGGGAGTATTTCGTATTGACATAATTCTTGTAGCGGGAAAAAAATATAGTTGTTTTGTACATGTTTGCGGAAAACAAAGGTCGAATGGACAACGTCTTTGCAAGTTTAGTATAAGCCCCATAACCCCACTTTACAATGTGACCAATATATCTGAACAGGTTTCCGAGTACTCCTCATCTCTTAAATGTTGCAATCATTAGCCGTGAGCAAGAGAAAGATAAGGTAGTCACACAGAGAGGATACTAACATCAATGCAACAATGTATGATAATGAGAGATTTATTGGTGCAACAATGTATGATAATGAGAGATTTATTGGTGCAACAAATGAATGACAGTTAGAGCGGGCGCGAACCTCGGGTACTTCATCATGAGGGCAGTGTCCTGCAGGGCTAATTTCGTAATATGGAGCTCCTGGAACCTGACACTTCACCTGTTGCCCCCAGATCGGCGTCACCCATGGATCCTCCTTCCCATATATCAGACAGATGGGTACATTGCTCTCTCGACATCTACAAGAAGGGAAGAACTGAAGGACCTCAAATTTGGAGCAGCAAATGCCAAACTGTGTACACACAGATATACCCTAGAAGGATGATCATTTGGTTTTCTAGCTACCTTGATAGAGACTCCTTGAAGGAAAGTTGCCCTGTAGGGGCACACATGATCGAGGCAAATGCTGCTGCTGCAGCAGGATGATGCGTTGTCTCTACTATCTCAGTAAATACTTCGTCTACATTTGTTGAGTGGTCTGCATAGACTTGCCTAAGAAGATCTGCTATAGTTTCAGGATCACTAACTTTCTGCCAACTACAATCAAGAAGCAATTCATGTTTCAGCTTAAGCAACAGCCACAGATGGAATGATTATCCGACGAAAGGAGCACAGATTAGGCAATAGGCATCCCTAAACCACTCAGAAGATACAGGATATAAACTTACATTATCTCGAAAAGCTTTCTGACATTAGCTGGTAGAGGAAAAGTCCCAGCCCAAGGGAACATCCTGGACAGTAGAGGAGATTTGACGGGATTTGGAAGAAACCCCCAAAAAGGTGTTGCATTGAGTAGTGTGACACCCTTGATAAATTGAGGATCAAATGCCGCAAGATAGATGGCAACATATCCTCCAAGTGAGTTTCCAACCACATAAACCGGTTCACCAATAACCTGAAACCATACTAGTGTTGGTTAGTACTTGCTGGGTACAATTCTCCACCACAAAACTAGAATAACTAATGACTATGATTTAACAAGGCTAGAAATGAATATCTAAGCAAATTACAAGTTTTGAGACTTGAAGCAATAAACAAAGCAGCTCATTAAAATAAACTATGTTCCTTTCTCAACTTCAGCTGTTCCTTTCTCAACTTCAGTAACCCAACCGTTGGGCTCCATGACCCGGTTTTCAAAACAAAAAAAAATAAAAATAAATGATCATGGAAATGTAACCATCAGCCCAACTTTGATTTTCCCTTTTGCTGTTACTTCAAATTGCACTGTCTTCTTTTGTTTCCCCTCTGATTAGAGAGAAGGGGCTAGGCAATATACTATAAGCAGTTTGAGACGTAATTACCTGTTCAATGAAGTAATGCACTTGGTCTCTCCACAGATCCACAGAGTAAACAAGCTCATTTGCCCATGGTTCAGCTTGATCTCCGAGACCCCAGATACCTTCCGTGTGGTATGAAAGATCGTCTTTTTTTATCGAAGGAGCAGGATCTTCAATAGGCAGTGACTTGCCTTGACCAAGAAAATCCAAAGCCCATACCCTATAATCACGACCAAGATCCTTCAGTTGCTTTTCATAGTGAAAACTGCCGACACCAAACCCGGGAAGGAAGAGAATATGCGGAGACTTAACATTATCACACCCTGCTTTCTGATAGTGTATGTTAAACTTAGGCTTCCATTCCCAAAAACAACTACTTATAAGAGCACTAGATTCACCCTTTGACTCATCTGGCAACCCTGGGATCATAATTTTTTGCACGGATCCCATGCTCTCTGATACATCTTCTAAACATTCCTCCCCACCAGCCACATAACCACTATAACTTTCATCGAAGGCTCTTGGAGGAGCAGTTTGAAGGTTGGGAATGGTTTTGCGCAGCAATGAAGCTTCTTGTAGGCATGAGTTGTTCAGAATTGAGTGATTGTCATTAGAAATTCCGAACGGCCTACAACTGCAACTGCTTATACTACATAGCACATGGTTCTTGGTTTCAGCAGAATGCTTCAGTCCATATGAACTCGTTCTCTTCTCCAACAGCTGCACCCCTAAATGACAAGGTGCTGAATGGTACAGAAGAACTTCCATGCCCCAGAAAAGAAAAATTCTAATCTGTAACACAGACATTGAACGAATTAGCTGATTATATTCACCACTCTTGCATTGCAATGAAGCTGAGAAAGGTTGGAAGTAAGTGGCCTGTTTACTAGTAAGGGAACTTTTAAAGAGAATGATGCAAAAGACCATGCTCTTTGTCTCTTAACAGCAAATACTCCCTCCGTTCATAAATCTCATTCTTGTTTGTTTTTTCCACAAGAATTTATGTGAGGTGAGATTTAATATTCTTGGACCATTTTGTCCTTTATTCTTAAAGAGGAGAGAGAAAAGGGAAAAAAGTGAGGTAGTGGAGAGAAGGTTAGTGTGGGTATTTTGCTCAAAAAAATATTCCAATTAAGGAAAGAAGAAGAAAATTTGCAAATACCCAAAAAAGGAATACAGGAAAGAGATTTATGAACGGAGGGAGTAACACTTAAATTAGCCTCAACTACATACGAAATTACAAAATGAAAGCTGATCTATTTGTACATATTAAAACTTGGTATTTGACAGTCATGGGTCAAAACAAAGAGGAGTCGACCGCTTTTGCCAACCATGTAGTATCTCTCATAAGCCTACAGCAGAACATGTCTTTGGTGTTCGCAGATCTTGCCATTAAATTTAACAACACTTACAACCATTGACTTGCATGTATCTTCAGAGGTTATTCAACTCATGGCGAGCATTCTCAATAATCATGTTGGGGATAACATCGTCATACATGCACGCGGAAGCTAATTGCACAAATTCAAGAACAACAAACAACAAGGACACAAGAGATTATTTTGCGTGGAAATCCAAACATGAAAAAAAACCACGGGATCGACGGTATGATCTGAAACACATCCACTATATCAAGAGGTTACAAGCGTTCCAAGGCTCCAAGCTCCACGAGCTAACCTACGCTACCTACCCCGACCAATAGTTGTGTTTCCCACAAAAGATGAACTCACTTCACCAAACCCTGTGTCTCACCCGAACCCACCATAGGGACCCTAACTCCCTCAAAGCGACCCTACATGGTTTTTGAGCACACATGAGCACATCTAAACAATGGGAGAGACATCTCTTATATAGAGTCTCAAATGAGTCCTAGTTTCCTAATACTATCAGGAAACAATATATTTCTCAAATACTTTCCTAACCCATATGATTTTCATCTTAATACAAACATTAGAAGCATCCCAATACAATAGAAAATTAGTCTAAAAGATATTCTAGAAAAAATAGGAAAGAATAAACAAGACCCGAGCCCAAAACTCGCGCACCCGCACGCACGGAGGCTTCTGATCCGTGTACGGTCTTGCCCCAAAAAACTCCGTTTTGCTTGTTTTTCTACCGCGCTCTTCTATCCCGGGTTAGGCTCCACCAATCCCAACAAATCAATTTCAGCGGAAAGTAACAAACAAGCCGACGTATGTTTTAGAGAAATCCGATGGTAGCAACAACGACACTACATGTAGTTTCAACAAACATCAGGCTTAGATCTTCATTTGTCTACTCAATGTTAAAGGCCAAATTCTTAAGTTTATACCTTCAAGTACTGTTAAAAAAGGATTATCAGCAACATAACTTTTGTCATCACAAACATTCCAAACCTGAGATTTTCATTTTTGTACTCAAAATATTGATCATTGCACAAGTATATTATGTTACTTTCATTATTTGCGTTTGTAAGCTTAAACATTTCAGAATAATTACAAAACACAAACTAGCTACACACACAAGTACACAACCATTCACAAAATCTAACCAACAACAACTTAAATCCCAGAAGTTAGGCTGTGTTCTTTTCAACTTATAACTTACTTATCAGTTCGGTCAGCTCAGTTCACCTTCGCTCCTCTCGGTTGAGCAATGCTTGGCTCCGAATTCTTTTTATGGCAATACATGTGGTTCGTCTTAGAAAGATCTCCATAGGTATTCTCATGCGACACTAATATTGTTGGGGTTTCGTTGAGTCATATAAGGTTAAATATCAAACAAAAACTTTCAGAAAATTCAATAAACCTATAGTTTACATTCAAGTGAACTACTCTAGCCATCGTCCATTAGTTTGGAGATGAAACCTCATTCGCACCAAGCACACGTTCTGATTGGGCCGAATCAAAAACAAAACAAAACAAAACAAAACAATATGCATTCAAAGATTCCCAAATCATAAATCACTTCAACAACATCCAGTTTCTAACACAATAACTAACTGTAACTCAAAAGTCCAACTAAAACTCAATGATCATGAGAACAAATAACAACCAAATACCTGACAACAGGAGGCTGCTAACTGCCACGTGTCCCAAGAGAGATTAACAGGAAACCATCAAAGAGAACTAGGAACACAAACCTAAGGCTCTACTTTCTTTTCTTTTTTTTTTCTTTTTTTCTTTTTTTCAAAGCAAGAGAGAGAAATGAGGAAACGAGAAAAGTCAGGAAAGGATGATTGTCTAGATTGATTAACATGTCAAGATAAGTAAGCAGGGATTGGCCCCACTTGTGTTTGCATGACAAAGGTTGGTTGGTTTTTAGTGAGGAGATGTTTTTTGCGTGTACACAACACTTTCCCAAATTTCTGGAGAGGGAACCGTCACAATAAAATGATGTTTTCTGGATGCATTAGTGAAGTTGGCATCTAACAATATTAGAGTGGTAATGCACCACCTGGTTTGAATGTATTGAATTTCAAGCATGCTTTCAACGTTTCATTTTCATCTCGATGTAATTGTTTGCAAGAGGAGTTCTTTGGTTTGGTGAACAACAACGAGATTTTCTGAATTTGTCATTATATCTTGGTATGCGTCTGGTTGCACCGTATAAAAATTAATTTTGTAGGAACTTTTATTTTAGGCTGAATTAAACCGATAACATTAACCGTGAATATTTTTTAATTGTTCAAGGTAAAGATAAAGTAAAAAAAGTAATAAAAAGAAGAGTGTTGCCACATTTTAAACCATTGGATGCGAAAAAAATTTACCGGATGATGTGGCATGTCCATGCGGGTATAAAACTATTATGTTGAATTATAAATAGAGAATAATAATTAGGACCAAAAAAATAAATACTCTTGAAAGAAATTTTCCTCCATTTGTCACTCACTTTTCTCCATTTTTCCATCTATCATCTCTCTTGTCTTCCACCATTCTCTAGCGGTTCTCTTCTCTGGCGGTGAGCAGATGTACTTTTTCAGCATTTTTGGCAGTAAGTAACGGCTGGAAGCTCAATATTTTGGCAACAACTTCGAAAAGATAAGTTTATACCTTTCCCTTTCCGCAGTTTATAAAAGAAACTAAAGTCACTTTGAAACATGCAAATTTGAATTTCCACCAACTATAAATAATTGATAATTTCAACAATAAATCCACTTTTTAGATTTAAATGTGTTTTTTTAAAAAAAAAAAAAACGGAAAGAAAGAAACCAGAATGTTGGACTAAGCCCCACAACTTAAAGAATCCTTCAACAATACATGTTGAAGGGCAGGGTCGAAACAATCGACCCAAAAACCAACCGAATCAATCAGATGGCCAAAATTAGCAAGAAAATCCGCAACCGAGTTTGCTTCACGGAAACAATGGAGAACCTCAACTTTGTCAAAAAAAATGTAAGTCACGCCTTGTGTCGATAATTAAATTTTCAATCTCCCAAGGAATTTTCCATTCACCACGAAGGGCTATAATAATAGCAAGATTATCTCCTTCCACCGTGATTTTTTTAAAGTTCTTGTTCATAGCGTATCTCACCCCTTCACGAAGACCAAGAGCCTCAGCCATGATAATGGAATTTTTTCCACAATTCTTCGCACTAAAGACACTAGCTTCCCTAGATGAGTCTCTAATAACAAAGCCAACATCTATTTTACCATTTGAGCATCTAGAACCATCAAAGTTTAGCTTTATGTAATCTTGTCTAGGAGGCTTCCACAAGGTCTTACCCTCCCTAGACATAGTACCAGGATTAAAATCCTTCCCGAGGAATTTTTTCTTATTTTTTAAAATTGGATCCTTACAATCTACAGCCTTACACCATTCTAAAAAACTTTTTTTAATTACTATAATCAAGGAATTTATATCTTTTTGTTTGTCATTGATTGCCACCTTATTTCTTTCGAACCTAAATAACCACCAAGTAAAACATAGCAGCGCAAAGTCTAACTCTTTTAAATTTTTCTTCAACAAATTAAGGCTACCAACAATATCATATGGATCAGTCACAGAGATAACAATATTCTTATTTAAATTCCTTTGAACTGAAAACCAGACGTGCAAGAAAGTTGGGCAAGAGAAGAGTAAATGTAGTGTGTCCTCTAGAAAATGATTACAGAACACACATTTTGGAGGGACAAAAATCTTGCTTCTTTAAAGACGTTCTTTTGATTGCAAACCGTCCAAACATATTATCCAAAGGAACATTTTAATTTTATTTGGAATATTCAACTTCCAGATCCATTTGAAAGAGCACTCTCTATCAGAATTGTTATGAATTCCCTGAGTGAGCCAAGTGGCTGATTTACAAAAAAAATTGTCATCACTGGAACAACCCCAATACAATTTGTCTGCAACATCATTATAAAGAATGGGGATGCTACTAATTTTTTGGATCACTGCTTTAGGAACCACTCTTGCTAGCATTGCCAGGTCCAAGTTACCATTCTGGATAAAGCAACTAACTGGGATATTTTTATCACATAATGGATCATCTGAAAAATCATCAAAAAAATCTCTTTCAAGAGGGTAATTAAGAACCCAGTTATCTGACCAGAATTCGATAGCCATACCATTGCCTATTTGCCATCGGAGGCCTTTTTTTAAAATATTGTCTCAGACCCATAAGCTTATTCCAATTCCAAGAACCACTCCCATTCCTTTTTAGACTAAAAATATTTTTATCACCTAAATATTGGCTTTGACTAACTTAACCCAAATATTATCATCATCAGAAATGATTTTCCAAACAAGTTTTATTTGTAGGGCTTAATTAGTGGCTTCAGCTTTACGAAGTCCTAAACCACCATTATTTTTTGGCCGACAGATTCTATCCCATCCAATAAAATTTGGACTCTTACTATCAGGAGGTTTCTTTCAGAGGAAGTTTCTATTAATTTGATCTAATTTTTAAGGTTTTCCGAAGGCATTATAAAACTTTGCATAGTAAAGTTCGGGGCAGACGCTAGGTTTGCTTGGATAAGGGTTAAACGACCAGCTTTCGAGAGGGTGTTTGCTTTCCATTTAGCTAGGTGTTGCTTCGTTCTATCAATGACTTCATGAAAAGTATGACTATTAACTCTATCATTTATAATGGGACACCCTAAATACTTTCCAAGATTCGTACAATAGTTCATACCAAGAATGCCTTTAATAATACCTCTTTCTCTACGAGAAACATTTTTTGTGCATTGGAAAGCTGATTTTTGGAAGTTAACTTGCTGACCCGACATTCGACAGAAATTCTGAAGAGTTTTTTTAATAACCATACAACTTTTTTTTTCCGCTTTCGCAAATATCATAGTGTCATCTGCAAATGTAAGGAAAGGAATTTTATCCATACGACGGCAAATTTTATTTCCTATACCTAAATTTGAAGAGATACATTCTTTTGAAAGTTGTCTAGCAAGAACTTCTGCACAAAGAATGAATAAATAAGGTGATAAAGGGTCTCCTTGTCTGATTCGTCTTCCAGGAAAAAACATATCACTGGGAATATTATTAACTAGAACTGAAAAAGAAACTGTTGAGATACATTCTCTAATCCAGTTAATCCAAATAGGATGAAACCCAAATTTATGAAGAACCTTTAATATGAAGCTCCATTCAAGTCTATCATAAGCTTTTTCCATATCTAGTTTTAAACCAATCCATCCACGTCTTCCTTTTTTATTTTTAAAGGAATGAAAAATTTCATGAGCAATCAAAATATTGTCATGGATTGCTCTACCTTCTACAAAGGCTCCTTGAAGCGGATGAATTAACTTGGGGAGAACTTCTTTCAGTCAATTTGCCAGAATTTTGGAGATAATTTTATAGAACGTAGAGCACAAGCTAATCGGGCGGAAATGGCTCGAAGTTGATGGATTTTCAATCTTAGGAATTAAAGCAATGAAAGTGTGATTAATTTCTTTTAGCAATTTTCCAAAATGAAAAAAAGCTTGAATTGCCCTACATACAGAATTACCAATAATATGCCAATAATATTGAAAGAAATCTGCAGGGAAGCCATCCGGCCCCGGAGATTTGTTAGAGGCAAGGTTAAAGACCACATTTTTAATTTCATCGTCGGAAACTATTGCTATTAACTTGTCGTTATCACTAGCTGAAATCTCATTTGATATATTGATAAGACCTTCATCAACATTAAGACAACAATTAATGTCACTTTTAAAACGAATCTGAAAGTCTTTTTTAATAACATCCAAAATTTCTTTTTCGTTAGTAATATTAATTCCTTCTTCATTCGTTATAGAAGAGATTCTATTTCTATTTCTTCTAATAGTTGTTTTTGCTTGGAAATAAGAATTATTACGATCTCCTAGAAGGAGATTTTTTTCCCTTGATCTTTGATACCAATAAGTTCTATTAAAGTTTATTAAGCTAACTTTTTTCCTAATGAGATTCATTTGAATCTGGTCATCTCTTTGATTATTAGGGTTAGTAGAGAGCTCATGTTGAATTCGAATTAATCTATTTTCCACATCAAGAAGTTGTCTTTGAATATTATGGAAATGACGTTTTGCCCAGATTTTTGCCTCTTTCTTTAAGATTTTACTTTTGCTAATAAATTGAAACATAAAAAAACCCCTATATCTATGCTTCCAAGCTTTCCTAACTATACCTTCAAAATCTTTTCTACTAGACCACCCACGATCATATCTAAAAGGAGGTGGTTTAGTATAAGAATTATTATTACAATGAAGATAAAAAGGACAATGATCCGAAGAAGAAAAGTCATGATGTGAAATGAAGGCATTTGGAAATAAATTTAACCAATTTAAAGAAACAAGAGCTCTATCAAGCCTCTCCAAGACATTATTCGGGCCATTATGTTTTTTTTTTTCTCCACGTAAACATGTTACCTTTGAAAGGTAAATTAAAAAAATTTGCTTCAAACATAAAATTTAATAGTCTAGAAAATCTATCTACTGAAGGAGTAACACCTCCTATCTTTTCATCACAATTTGCAATTTCATTCATGTCACCCATAATAACAACAGGGTTACAACTTGCTTTTGTAAAGTCAAGGATCTCTTTTCAAAAGCTATCTTTGAAAATAGCTTTTGGGGGAGCATACAAAAAGATGATTGAAAACACAGAATTATCAACAAGACTTTTGATATCCACGATAATAAATCGATGGACTTTGTGAATAATATGAATCTGCACATTAGAGTCTTTCAAAAGGAGCTAGATACAACCTGAGTACCCCACACATGGGATAAAATCAAAAAAATTGAAACCACATCTTGAAGTGATAAAAGAATTAGGTTCAAATTGGACTTTAGTTTCAGCAAGTGCAAATATACTAATACCATGCATTTTAGCAAAAAAAGAAATTTCATCATACATATTTCTTTTACGAATACCCCTTACATTCCAAAAAACTACATTCATCATATTAATCCACAAAAAACTAACCACAAAAAACAGCCTAAAAAGTGCCCATAAAGAAACTGTAAGAATCAGTTTCTTGGTCTCTTCAGAGAGGTAGAGGCAGTGTCATCCTGAGCCTCCCCCAAGGATCTCTTGATGGAATCAGATTGCTCAGACCCCCCCCCCC